>BJBW01008160.1:0-18185 GCA_004320125.1 Scolopax mira
GCAGAGCAGACGGGATGTGGTTGAGGAAGACAAGAGCCCGGGCAAGCAGAGAGAAGGGCTGGACTGTGCCAGGCTCTGACAGCAGAAAGGCAGAAGGAACAGAACTCGGGGAAAATGGAGCAATCCCTTCAAACCGCAAGGTCGCTGCCTGTCACAAAGCGGTGAAAATAAACACTCTGTGCCCAGCAGGTGAACGGGGCTCATTATGATGAGAAAGCCCCAGCTCCCCCTCTCCAGCTCTTCAGTCCTGGATGAGATCCTACCCACAGGGCACACGCAGTGATGGAGGAACCTTCCGTGTCTTTGTTCCAACCAGAACATGAGTGCCCAGGAGGAGCTCCTTGTGAGGAGCTGAGCTGCCCTGAGCAATGCTCACTGCAGACCTACTACAGGGGCTGACCAGGTTTCTCTCTGGTTGTTGCCTTTGTTGACAGTAATTACTGAGGTTTTATGCCTCTGCACATCCATCTCCCTCCCTTTTCTTCCCCTCCCAGCTGAAACAATAAACATCCTCACACTCCACACATCCAACTGGTGCCACCAACCAGATGTGCTCCTTTCACACCCCTCCCTCATCCTACATCATAGAATCACCTAGATTGGAAGGGACCTTAAAGATCATCTAATGCAACCATCAACCTAACCCTGACAAAAAAATAAATAAGAAATAGGAAAGAAAATGTACTAAACCATATTCCTGAGGACCGTGTCTACCCGTCTCTTGAATGCCTCCAGGGATGGTGCCTCAACCACTTCCCTGGTCAGCCCATTCCAATGCTTGATAACGTTTTGGTGAAGAAATGTTTCCTAATCTCCAATCTAAACCTCCCCTGGTTTGAGGGGAGGCCATTTCCACTTGTCCTATCTCCTCTGACTTGGGAGACAAGACTGACCCCCACCTTTCTACACCCCCGCTTCAGGTAGTTATAGAGTGCAATAAGGTCTCCCCTCAGCCTCTTCCAGGCTGAACACCCCCAGCTCCCTCAGCCTCTCCTCACAAGACTTGTGCTCCAGACCCCTCACCAGTTTCGCTGCCCTTCTCTGGACCTGCTCCAGCACCTCAATGTCCTCTTCATAGTAAGGGGCCCAAAACTGGACTCAAGGTGAGGTCTCACCAGTGTCGCGTACAGGGGGACGATGACCTCTCAGCTCCTACTCCCCACACTGTTCCTGACACAGGCCAGGATGCTGTTGGCCTCCTTGGCCACCTGGGCACACTGCTGGCTCACGTTCAGCCTGCTGAACCTGACATCGGTCAGGTCTGTCTCTCTATTTTCTTCTTATGGCTCCTTTGACCAGACACCCTTAAAAGAGCCAGCGCTCTCCTTTCACACACCCCGCAGCCCCCATTACAATCAGCATTTTTAATTCAAGCAATGGTCTCCAGCCGCAGGTGACAATGCTCCTGAGGGCAAGTGACAAAGGTGTGGCGTTACAGTTTTGTAGGGACAAAGCCAAGATGCAGAATGCTTTGGGTTTTGTCTCTGATTCAGCACACTAAAGAATCTAGTGCATTAAAGACTTGGTAGTAAGCATTATCCACAAATACTTCAACTTTATAACTAATAAATAGATTATTAGGTTGTTGAAGGAACACAAAATTTTAAGAAAAGTAAAAAAAAAAACAAAACATCAAGAGCAAGGAATATCTGAAGAGCAACCAGTATTCTGGGTCTGTCTCCAATATCTCCACTTCCACCCCAGGGTCAGCCCTTGGTTCAGGCCTCATGTGTTCAGGACTCACCCTTGGCACTTAAACCATGTCTAAAGTAACTCCGAAACTCACAAATAATGTGCTGTTGGGCTCAGTAAGGTTTTATGACACCTACCAACACATTGAAAAATGTCAGGCACGAGGCTATGCTTTTTTTCTTCCCCTGATCAGAACTAGAACAAAAAACTAATAGAGCAAAATAAATCTGTGTTCTGAGCATGAACTTATGTTAAACAATTAAACATTATAAAGAAAAAAAGCTAATGCAAGTATTTGTCTGTTTCACGGTAAGTGGAACAGCAATAAAGGTACAGGTAGGAGACAGAAAATAGAAAGAAGCAAATAAATGCTTTTCTGGAGTAGAGAAAGGCTTCCTGGAGATAAGCTACATGGAAAGTTAAGCCACGACATCACATCATTCTTCTTTACTGAACACTGACCATGACAGGCTAAGCAGAGTCACACCTTTCAGCTCCCAGGGCCATCCTTCACCAGTAGCTTCTTTGCTATCTGCCCCTTAATACATTTGTAAAAGCAGAACAATTGCCCGCATCAGGCTGCTGGGCTCATCCTTCTTTTGAGCATATTACACTCATGGTGTTTTGTACTGCCCCGCAGGCAAACCGGACCCACACCCTTTATGAACAGACCCACCACAGCCCTGGGAACAGATCCCTCCCCCCCTCCTCCACGAGGAGTAGATAAGCATTTCTTTTCTGTGGCAGTCTCAGACACAATCAGCTGGAGAATCACCTCACAGCTGCACTCACACCTCGCTTCCCAACCCTGGTAATAACACAGTTAATCAATTATCATAGTATAGCTTCTTTATGAAATTAATTAGAAGAATCAAGAGCCTGTACGGAATCACGTGTGAAGGAATGAAAGCCATGGCACACAGGTACACATAACCTACTCTTCATTGTTAGCTGTGGCTTCAAAACAAAAACCCAGAACACTGTTTCAGAGTAGAATATTAATTCCCCTATGTTTAATAAAGGGGACATAACACACAAATCCCTCTGATACTAAGATTTCCCAAGTGAAGACATGCATTAGGACTGGTGTCTAGAAATATGGATTAAATGTTCATATTGGACTAAAACATTCAAGCGTTCATTATACTATTGCAATGAGAATGCATATGGTACAGTTAAGAAAAAAAAGTAGCACATGAGGAAAGACTCTGTTCTGTAACTGGTTTTGATGACCATAAGCAGCATTTCAGCCTCCAGCTCTCAATCTTTCATTTGAAAATTTCTTGAGCAGCAATCACACAATCACACAATTTCTTCCTATGGTGGGAAAAGCCTCACATCACAACAGCTCCCAACGAGTATCATAATTTAACTGAAATAATGTTATTTTTCAACCACCTTTTGTGTCTTAGCCAAAGAAGAACCAAAACAGAAAAGGAAGACCAGCAAACAAGCTGCTGCTGTACTCCTTTGAACCCCTCCACTCAGACACCAGGCACTTGGTGCAGGGGAAAAAAAAACCAAACAATGCACTTAAAAATAAATAATTTGGTACCAAATCGAAAGAAACCTCACAAAGGATCTAATCAAAGTTACTTTTGCAATTCCTCAATTCAGACCAGTAGGGGGCACTCCAACAGACTTTTACCAGCCATGATGACTTCATTGAGTATTACCCACTGGAGTCTGAGTAATGTTAATGCTTTTTCTGGATGAGGAACCCTGCACAAGCATCAGGCTTAAAAGCTATGACAGAACTCCTGATGTCAGAGCAAAGAATCAATTCTAAAAGGATAGTAATACTTTGGTGCCAATTATCACCGTCATCATCTCAAAGTAAAGAATGTACTTCCTGTTAAGTAAGGAATAATGAGCTGAGGAAGCAGCACATACTTTGTCTACACAGCTGTAAAGTATGACTCCAAATGGCAGGACTCGTTAGGGATGGTCTTGTTTCACACCATATCTGGTAAATCACAGCCCCACGCTAAGGTGAGGCTTCAAATGCCTAGAATAGATGGCTCCATCTTCCTTTTTAATACCATATTTTTACATTCAGACACCAGCAATGCACAGGTTAGATTTTTAGAGTGATGCAGAAGCTCTCCTTGGTATTTCCCTCTACAACATATCCCTCTTCCCCATCCTGAGCAGCAGCAGGTACAAAAGCAGTGATGTAGAAATAGGTGAGGCACATGTCAATACTACTTCCAAATACTCTCACAGAGTCAAACAACTTGTGGCTCAAGGACTTCTTAATTTCAGTGTGTTTCATAAACTGTCCTGGGTTTCTCTTCAGTGATTTTGTCCCATTTCCCCTTGAAAGGATGTATATTTTAGCATCCAAAAGCTTCTAGAGTACTAATGCCTTGATGGCACCAAGATCTGAAACTGGTGGAAGGGCACATGCAAGCTGTAGATGATGTCAAGGTGAGGGGTAAAGGAAAACCACACCAGCTGTCTCCCACGTGGTAACATTTTACATAGAAAGTTCCTAAAAGCCTTGGAGCATCATGAGGAAAGGAGAAGAAAGGAAATTTTGTATGTCGTAGGCTTTGCCATGGCGTGCTGCAAACATGTTGACTCACATCACCCACTTCTATGGGTGCATCCCAGCAAACACACACCACAGTTCCAGGTGCATGAGCAAGCACCAATTCCAGCAACCATCTCTGCTCTTCTGTCAACACCCACCACACGGACATCCACGAGGAATGAAAACATTTCATTAAAGCTGATTTGGATTCTCAAGAAGTGTCTGATTCTCCTCAGAACGTGAATTCAACAAATATAAGCTTCTAAAAACCAAGTCATGAAGATTTCAGGTATATATCTGTGACGTTAACCTTTGTCCTTCAGTAGTGCCCAATTTGTGCCATAACAATGCTCAAATCACTGTCAGCTATGCCAATAAAGAATTTACTATATCTTCTTTCAGTTACATATTCTGACACACCACTAGTTTCCAGTTCTGTCCCTCCAGGAAATCTTTTACCTATTTCTACAAAACAGCCTGTTGCTCACCAGTTGCTCGTTACTAGATCGACAGATTATCTGTATCTCAACCTAAAGGTGACCACTTCTGTAGCAAATAGACCCCACCAGTCTGTCCAGACCTGAAGCTTGAGAAGCACTGCTGAAATGAGGCAAAACACTGACTGTCTCCTTCCTTTGATAACACACATTAAGTAATGAAGTGGAGAAGATCTTTCCAAGCGCAACATGGCCCTGTAAAGCATCGCATCATGGTCCTACCCCCTTCCAAAGTCTTTCACAACACCTCTCTCCTGTGCTAGGTGCAGTGGCACCAAGTGTTAGTGTCACCAAAGGGCTTCCAAGTTACTACCATGGTCTATGGTGAAGGACAAAGGTTAAAGCAAAATAGGTGTATAGCCTTAAGGACACATCTTAGGTTTTGTTTTCAGAAACCAAAGAGACTAAATTTAGTATTTTAGAAAGAAGAGAGGCAACAGTCGGAACCTCAGTACTGTGGTAAGGTCTATGTTTCTGGCCACTGAAAGTTTTATCAGCTAATTAATGTCTGTTGATCCATCATAGACAAAGTGCACATACTCCCTGCTGTGGCTCCATGTAACTGCAAAGCTATGGCATCATTAAACAGATCGTCTTCACACCGTCTTTTAATGCATTATTTTGTTTTATTGTATGATGATACTAGAAATGGAAAAATCTTATGGAGCCATTTAATCTCCACAGCAGCTCTGTGCAAGTCATGTGTTACCAAGCAGGTTTCTATTCACAGTAAACCTGCTGTGTTTTTGTCAATCTGCTTTTAAGCCTCCAAGAAGGAAGGGTCTAAGAAGCCTATTCTACACCTTAACACACTTATCTTGAGTTCTTGATGTTCTGGATAATTAGCATCTCCCACTCCAACCTGTGTCAGACCTTTCCTACCTTTACTTTTTAAAGCTTTACTCATCTTCTGTCAATCCTTCAAGACTATGTACCCAAAGAATCTGAGAGAGCTGTTTATTGTTATTTTTAGCTAAACCATGAGCATATGCAGCTTTACAATTTTCCCTTCAATATGAAGATGAACTCTCCAAAGACCTTTGTATTTCCTTGTCATTTTTACAATGCATTACCAAATCTTTTCTCACAGGGAGATGAACAAACTCAATATTCTACGCAAGGCTCTCCCCAGCTATCTGTGGACAAAAAAATGAAGACTGCAGGAAAAACCTAAAACTTTTAAACAAAAATATAATTACAGGTCTCCTGGGAAATCTGTACAAAGATTTTGAGTTGCTACCTCAACTGCTTAAAAATTCAGAGTGTTTTGGAGGACAGTGTGAACAGTGGTGGAGCTAAGGAAAACTATTTTGATCTACTTTCCCTTTTAGAGCATTATAAAGCCAATGGAACAACTCAAATACCTAAATAAATTCACAAGAGGACATGCATGCAGTATTCTAAGGACAGACAAGGTAGAAGCATCAGGATGATAAACTTACTGACAGACTTCTTTTGCTAGAAACAGGTATTCTCAGTGAGAGGTCAGAAACTGTAACTCCACAACCCAAACCACAGCCTTCAATGCCCACCCTTCCCAGAAAGAAGTCAGGACTTCTAAATCAAGAGCAACAAGCTGCAGTCAAAGAATTTGGCCTAAAAATAGGAATGTATAAAAGAATAATGCTATTTAAGAAAAATCTAAGCTGTCTAGAGAGGAAAGGAGGAACATGTACCCCTGCTAGACAAAGGACAGGAAAGAAAGGTAATTGCTTTAATCATCTCCTTCAGAGGACCATAATAGCAGCGTTCACTGGTGGTGATCTGCAGGGCAGCTAAACACACTGCAGCTTAGAGAAAGTTAAGTATTAGGTACAACTATTTCTGGCATCCCTCTATCAATGATTGACGTTTGAAGCCAAAAAGCAGACAACTATTAACAGATATTTCTACAAATTCCTCACATGCTGAATCTGCTTTCAGTCTTTCTCAGGGAATCACTGCTCCTGCTCAGCTCCTGGCTTGGACAACACCTTCTCTTTGTGAGACCAGCCTGACTCCCTGTAACGCACTAGGACCTACCTCTGCATAGCTGACAGGGCTTGGGGCTGCTGGGAGAAAGGAGACCCTCTAAAATGCTGACCCCAATGCTGCCCACAACCCACATGGCTTCTGATAGTTCACAACCGCTGCTACGCTCAGGCTGTGAAGTTGCTTGTGTAACCTCAACGTTACAACCCAGCAGGAACTCTAGAACTGCAAATACCCATTCCTGAGGAGGCACTACCTTGAAAAAAAGTATTTTTTCTAAAGTACAGCACTAACTACGTATTTGCAAGTGTGCCAGGAGATGGCCCAGACATGGAACTAGTATGTATGAACTTGGATTTATATTTTTGGAAGAAAAGCCAGGATGCAGACAAGGTGGAAAGCGTCACAGTGCACTCGCTTCATCCATGCGGGATGTGTCCCGTGGAAACCATGGGATGTGTCCCAAAGCATATCTGTACTCACAACAGACAGAACAGACGCATCCACTGAGATCCCTCCCACCAGTACTGACATGAAGGATTTGTGAAAGCATGAGCAGAGCAAAGAAATATTATCAACAGGCTGATCAGAGGCAAAAGACAAAACTATACATTCCTAGAATGAATCATGAATGACTACAGTCACCAGTTAATTGTCTGAAAATTACCACTTTGCTATCAAAAGACAAAAATCTGCATTGGAGGAAATCCATTACCAACTTTTCTTAGTATGTTCAAACACTTGGATTTACCTCTTCTGCTTCTGCTTTATTCTTTCCCGATGTGGAAGAAGCTCCACTTGCCTTCTTGTCGCCATGCTGTATAATAGAGAAAATAGATGTGTAGTTATTAAGATCTTCAATTATACCTTCTATAGAGAGAACTTTCCAAATATCTTAGTGCGTGTGTGGTTCCTTCCACCTACCACAATACAACAGAAGGGAACATTGTAAGTTTTCATTCTCCCTATTGGACAGGATTTGGTGATCTTTAAGGTCATTCCAACTCTAAATGACTTGCCGGGGAACTTTAAGTGAAATCACAGTCAGCCAGTCGTGACTCCCAGGGCAGTACACGTAACTGACTGTTCTTGTGAGAAGTTCTAGAAGACACTAAGCTTATCACTCATTCCTCATCCCCACAGTGCTCTCCAGTACTTCCTTCAGAAACGCTGTCAGTCCCACAGGCTCCAGCAGAAACCCAACAGCTCTGAGAGACACACACAAGGTGTGCAACTACAAGGATCTGCTCCAACATCTGAACTGTCCTCAGACACACTGAGATGCACGCTATGCCCACCCCTCCTAACCTGGGAAAGAGCTGTTCCTACAACTTCCACAATTCTGCTGCTCATATACAAAACATAAATGATCTAACAGTTCAGGCACAGATGCACATTAGAAACACAGTTCTTCCAGGTTCCCCAAATGCCGTGTGTTTCATCAACCTCCAAGACTTTAAACCTCTTGCCTTCATCCAACCTGACGTGCAATCCCATTTGCTCCCCACCTGAGGCAGTGTACAGAAAGGCACACCTTTGTTCATCATGCACACTGGCACCCAGCACATTTTACTCTGTACCTCTGAGAAGTGGAGAATAAGGTCCCCCAGCAAATCTTTCTCAAAAGCATATTGTTTAATCTTTAGAATTAAAAAAAAAAAAAAAGTAAAAAGCAAAAAAATTTCACCATGAATAGAAATGGCAACATAATATACCTATTATCTAATATCTCAGCTGGTGAAACTTCCCACAGCAACTGAGACATCTGGGAAGGAGGATTCACGTCTGGTTTGTTTTGTTAAGTAAAGACAGGAGACGATTTGAGACCAATTTATTCCCTTCTGTTTTGAGGACTGAGCAGCAGGAGGTGAAATTTGCTAATTCAAGAAAGTAATGACTTCCTGCAGATTTTTCTTTACATGGCTATAGGGAGAAAATAATGATCCGTGTATCATTGGATTTTCAACAGGAACGTGCTCGAGTACATCAGCAGACAGGCTGGGAAAATACTACATGAACAATAAATGTAGCTGAACGAACAATAAAACTCAACGTAAAAAAACCCAGCATGTCTCTAATCTGTTTCCATTATGGTGGTACACAACAAAAATTTCAAAAATTGTTTTGGACAACCTCTAATTTCTAAAATGACTCTGGGCATGACTAAGATATTTGACAAGTTTTAAAACTGAAAATGCTATTCTCCTTCTTCAATTGTGCCTCTTCAGAGGAAAAACAAGCCCCAAAGGTTGTCTTTTCAGGTAAGAGGTGAATCGACTCACTGCCCTATAATAGCACTTTCAGTAGAGACATAATTAACCCAGTTATCTGTGCTTTTTATTGCTACCATAAAAGCACACCATATACATACCAGTAAAAGCTATGTCAGCGAGCATGCTCTCGCGGAGCCAGCAACGCTGTAAGGCTGAGGAGATACAGATCCTGCCCAGAAACTCACTTGTGCAGACCAGGCTCTCTTCCTAGATGGATCCTCTTGGCATCACAACACTGTAAAAGCCAAGTGCTGACCCAAGTCCAGCTACTTCAGCTAATAAAGCAAGCACATCTTTCTGTACACTGCATGTATTTTAGTGCTTTTATTCATAGAATCATAGAATTGCCCAGGTTGGAAGGGATCTTTCAGATCATGTAGTCCAACCACCAACACAACACTGAAAAAAACCATCACTAAACCATATGGCTTCATATTCATTTACTTCTTCAAATTCGGACATTGCTTTAAGAGCAGCAACACCAGTTAAAGCCCAGACTTTTTTACTTTTTTTTTTTTTTTTTCTTTTCTTCAACCAAGTGACAGAGTGCTGGAGCCCTACTTGGTTCCTACTGATTGTACCAGGCTTTCACCAGGGCCGGGTCTGGTGCTACCCTTCCTCCCTAAGTCCATCTCCCCATCTTCCCACCAAGGAAACCTGAACCAGACAGGTCACAGCATTGATAGAGCCCCCCATCCCAGGGCTGTGCAGGGGCCAAACACTGTGTCCCAGCGGGTGGGCGGACGGAGCTCAGTGTCCCCTCCAGCCTCGGCAGACACTGCTCCTGTTTTCCCAGAGCAGGGGGTCAGGTACAGGAGCCTGCAGTGCTCGCAGAGAGGGCAGGACAAGGGGGCTGGCAGGATTTCCTCAACAATTCTTCAAGCAAAATATCAACGCCATGTCCCTGAGGGACGTCCCCACGTCCCAGGGTGGCTTCAATGGCCAGAGAGGACAAGGAGTGGACCAGGCCAAAGACCACAATTTTTCTACCCCTAAGCTTGAGTAGAGAGAGATTAAATGCATACCATCTTCTCTCCAGAAGGGTCTGTCAAACAGCACCTGTAACAACGGGACTTAAAAGCCAAATACATTTATTTGAACCAGAGGAACAAAGCACATATAGTCCAACCAAAGTAATTTTTGATGCAGTAAGTTGGCATCACACACTGTGTACACATCAAGTGCTGATACGCTCTGGCCTCGGATAATACAGCAGCCTATGGAAGTCCGAATTTGAAGAAGTAAATGAATATGAAGCCATATGGTTTAGTGATGGGTTTTTTTCAGTGTTGTGTTGGAGGTTGGACTACATGATCTGAAAGATCCCTTCCAACCTGGGCAATTACCTCGCTTGAAAGCCAGCCATCCTGAGGCGGTGACCTTGGAAAGCACAACTTCCTAACACACCTCCTGGAGGACCAAGCTGGTTCCCTGAGCAGCTGATGATTAAGACATGAGAAGGGATCCTGTTTCAAACATGCCCTTCAACAGCTTTTTTCTGCTCTGTATTTCCAATCTCTGAACCTTCTAGAAAAAAAAATATACATATAACAATAAAATAAAGCAAATAAATCAATCTGTTTACAAGAGACTAAGCTCAGGTTTTCTAAGGCAGTATGGATGCTCCTTTACGTTCCCAAGTGGATGACAGAGTTGACTTTTCCTTTGGGCATTCTTCCCTTTTTCTGCTCTTCTTTCCTTACAATGCCAAAGAAACACATCCATAGCCAAGCCAGCAGACAGGAGCAGCTCCAGCTCTGTCACACAAACAGTGGGTGTACAGTTGAAGTTACATTTCTAGTTTAAATAATGAGCTAACAACCATTACTTATAGTTGCTAGCTCAGCCCAAATAGTTTTCAAACTTTATTAACTAAAAACAAAACATGCAAACCTACCCATAATGACATCTTCACAAAATACACAAAGAAGTACCATGAACAAGGAAGTTTATCCTGAGATCTTCATCTACACTGCACAAAAACGTGATGAAGCTACTCAGAGAATCACAGAATCATAGAATCATCTTGGTTGGAAGGGGCTTTTCAGATCATCGAGTCTGACCATCAACTCACCACTGACAAAGCCACCACTGACCCATGTCCCTCAGCACCACTTCTGCCCAGCTTTTAAATCCCTCCAGGGATGGTAACTCCACCACTGCTCTGGGCAGCCTCTTCCAGTGTTTGATAACCCTTTTGGTAAAAAAAATTATTCCCAATATCCATCCTAAACCTTTGCTGGTGCAACTTACGGCCATTTCCTCTTGTCCCGTCACCTGTTCCTTGGGAGAAGAGACCGACACCCCCAGCTACCCCCTCCTTTCAGGGGGTTGGAAAGAGCAAGAAGGTCTCCCCTCAGCCTGCTTTTCTCCAGGCTGAACACCCCCAGCTCCCTCAGCCTCTCCTCGTTAGACTTGTGCTCCAAACCCCTCACCAGCTCCGTTGCCCTTCTCTGAACACACTCCAGCCCCTCAACATTCTTCCTGTCATGAGGAGCCCAACACTTGATAGAACATTCAAGGTGGGACCTCATCAGTGCCCAGTACAGAAGGCTGATTCACCACCATTTTCTGTTCCCATCTCTCCAGCCAGTTTTTCACCCAGCAAAGCACACGCCCATCCAAGCCATGAGCCAGTTTCTCCAGAACGCTTTGGGAAATTGCGTCAAAAGCTTTAGTAGAGTATAGGGAGACAATATATGTTCCTCACCCACCAAATGGGCAACCTCGTCATAGAAGATCAGGTTTGTCAAGCAGGACCTGCCTTTCATAAACCCATGCTGACTGGGCCTCATTGCCTGATTGTCCTTCAGGTGACACGTGATGGGACTCAAGATCATCTGCTGCGTACCCTTCCCCAGCACGTCCCCAGCCTGACAGGCCTGGACATCCCCAGACCCTTCTTGGGGCCCATCTTGTAGAGGGGCATCACATTTACTGTTTTCTAGTCCACTGGGACCTTCCCAGTTGGCTATGACTGCTGGTAAGTGACTGCAAGTGGCTTGGCAAGCACATCCACCAGCTCCCTCGGCAGCCTGGGGTGGATCCCATTCAGGCCCACACGCTTCTGTGTGTTTAGTGATGTATCAGGTCCCTCAACATTTCCTGTTGAATTAAGGGGTTCATTCTGTTTCTCAGCCCTGTTGACCATCTCAGGGGCTGGGTACCTGGAGAACAACTGGTCCTGTATTGAAGTCTGACGCAGAGAAAGCATTGAATACCTCAGCCTTCTCCTCCTTGGTCATTGCGTTTCCCCCCGCATCCGATAAATGGTGGAGTCCTCCTTACAGAAACATTTGCATTGTCTTTTACAGCAATAGCTGGATTAAGTTCTAGTTGGGCTTTGGCCCTTCTAATGTTCTCCCTGCACAGCCTCAGGCAACATTTGTTGTCTTCCTGAGTGCTCTGCCCTGTCTTCCAGAGGCCATAAACTTTCCTTTTCTTCCCCAGTTACAGCCAGAGCTCTGGATTTAGTCAGGCTGGTCTTCCCCACCGGCTCATCCTACAGCACATGGGCATGGCCAGCTCCTGTGCCTTAAAGATCTCCTTCTTGAAGAACGCCCAGCCTTCCTGGACTCCTTTGTCCTTCATATATATTGTTTCATAGACACACCTTTAACTTCTGAACTAAAGGACATTCATAATGTAACTGCCCTAGGTTGAAAGCACAGAACAAAATACTAACAACGAAACAACTGCATTTCAGCCTGTGCATGCAACAGTCAGACCTCAACTACAGGTCCTGCTGCAAGAAACTCCTTCTAAGCTCAGGGGCCCCGTTGGCACTAATGAGGCTTTGGTTCAAAGCCATTGCACAGCACCTCGGAGGGCCACAATGAGACACACTCTGCAACTGTTTGAGGAGGGAAGTCTCCTCCCAAGACTCTCTGCTGAAGTCAACCAGCTCGGCGTCAGAGACATTAAAGGAGACGTGACGTTTTATGTGGATAGGAATCTGACTTTTGTTTTCAGTTGAAACTGGGATGGACACAGAGATCTCTAATGCTGCTAAGAACACTGCCCAGGCAAAAAAAAGATGCCAGGGAACTACAACTAGTAAAGAATGGAAAGGTGAAAAATGGATTCTTCTTACAGCCATCCATTTCTGCTTTAAATACACCAGCCAGTAAAAACCCTGGTAGAGTTGTGAATCTCTTTTCTGTCTGTTCCTCTCTTGCACCTTTTCTGTTCTGCTAACTCATCCTTTAGGCTGTGAGGTCCTCCAGGCAGACACTGCCCTGTGTGAGACACGGGCACGGGACAAGAGAAGACGTGTGTCTCACGTGGAGGCCATAGGTCCTACGTTGCTGCCAACAACTGCGACAACAGGCTTCCCATGGAACACATGGAGGAGCAGCTTCCTTAGCTGATCACAGGTAGTCACACTGTCTGAGCATCTTTTCTTACCCTGGATTTGGTGAACCAGGACTGCCTTTAGCGTTTGTGTCATCACCCTATGCAGCAGTTCCCAAACTTTCCTCCCCGTGCCTTTGTGTCATCTCCACCACACTGTCACTGACCTGACTTGACGCAAGGAACAATGCCTGAAAACATTACTCCACACCGACCCAAGCTACTCTGAGCCATTTAAAAGCACAGCTATAAATTCAACGGATTACACCCACCTCATTATCTATTTAAGAAACACATTAAAGTGATATTTTCTCTGAAAGTCACCTTACACAATGCACACTTTCTATAAAACTTTAATAGTGTGCAAATTTTTCCTCAACATTCCATCAAGAGACCAACCATTTCCTCATATGACTAGTAAATTATAAAGACGACTTTTTAAGATAACTGCAGGTTTGTCACAGTAATGAGGACCGACCTAAGTCCAGCCAAACCACTCGGAGCCATCAAAGAGCTGTGGCTCACTCAGGGAGCCACTGGCAAGCGAGGACTATTCCTGGCAACTCCACCACCCACCTGCAGTTAAGAATATGTTGCTGAAAAAAAGAAAAGGCAGACTGAGGAGTTTTTCCCTCAGCTGCAACAATCCCAAATAAATTCTGCCTGATGTCACAAATCGCTGTGCGGTAGTTTCGTCAGCTAGCGAGAGCTTGCATTATTCAGATTACGAAAACAGCCAACAGCACGAAAAAAGCAGAGTTTTTTACAAGCAGAGCTGGTAAAAGGCGGCAGAGGGATTATGGAACTGCCGCCAGAGAACATCAAGTTCTCCACTGACCCGAAACTCTACTGCGCCAGCGTTTAAAAAACAGCGCTGATTTGCCGCCAGTCACCACAAAATCCTTTTCCTTATCCCTCCTTAAACCTTCACCCCGAAGCGGGGAGAACCCTGGGGGACACTCCGTCGCGGGGAGCCCCCCACACCCGGCCGCCCACCGTGCCCCCCGTCCCGCTCCCACGGCCGCAGACCCCCGTATTTACCATGGCGTACCACCACCGTGCGAAGGCCATGGTGCTGCCCGCTGCTTCTCGCTGCCCGCCACCGACCGGCCCTGCCTGGCCGCGCCCCGGCAGCCGCCTCCGCCCCAGGGCGGCACCCGCCTCCTCCCTGCTGGAGCTGTGGGGCGGCGGGGCCGGCCCGCCATTGCGCTTCGCCCCCCCCCCCCCCCCCCCCCCCCCCCCCCCCGCCTCCTCACACACACCCCAGTCTTACCGCTGCCCCGGGCTGCGACATGGCAGCGGGCTCCCTGCCGCCTGCCACCGGTGCTGCTGCGGGGAAGCGGGGCGAGGGGGGTGCCCGGTGGTGGCGAGCAACGGTCTCGGCGCCGCAGCCCTCCCGTCCCGCTCGGCGGCCGGTCCCTCCCCTTCCTGCCCGGACCGGGGCCGGGGGGGCCGGCGGAGGGGCCCCGGCAGAGGCGGACGGGCGGGGGCCGGGCGTGAGGCCGCGTCTACTGCCCGCCGGTGGCAGGACGACGCCCGCCCGAAACAACAGTGGCTTTTCTTTAAAAAAAGGGAGTTTTGTGGGAGGAAAAGGCACAAACACTTTCCTTTTCCTCACAAAAGTCGGCCCCTTAGCCTTTCCCCTTGGAAAAGTGTTGGCGGTGGACAGACGGCTCTCAGGTTGGCGCTGAGGGAGATCGTGCCGGGGATCCAGCCCTGCCATGGAGCTGGGTGAGAGTGGCTCCAGCTGCACCGGCACCCCGGTCTTCGGGGACCCTGACACCCCGGGTCCTCGGGGACCCTGGCACCTCCAACACCCCAGCTCCTCCAGTTCCTCATATCTTGGCTCCTCTGGGACCCCGGATCTCCCTCAGCTCTCCAGCTCCTCTTGCACCCCGGATCCTCTGACACCCCAACCTCCCAGCTCCTCCAGAACCCCAGTTCCTCCAACACCCCAGCTCCTCCAGGACCCTTGCTCCCTGGCTCCTCTGGTTCCCTGGCTCTTCTAGGATCTTGGTGCCTCCTGCTTTTCCTACTCCCTGACTCTTCCAGCAGCCCAGCTCCTCAGGAACCCCAGCACCTCTAGGTCCCCAACACCCCAGCTCCTCCAGCTTCCTGACATCCCAGTTCCTCCAGGACCCTCTGGTTTATGATCTCTTTGGACACCCTAGTGCCTTCAGCTCCTCCAGCTCCCCAACTCCATCAGCTCCCCAACACTGCAGCTCCTTTAGCTCCCCAGCTCTTCTGGGACCCTGGGTCCTCCACCAGCCTTGGGCCTTGGCCATCACCTGGGCCCAAAATGGCCCAGAAGGCAAGGGACGCTATCTCGCCACACCAATGCCCTTGTTCTCGAGGCAGGTCACGTATCCTGTGGTATTAATGCTCATGTCTAGAGGATTGACCATGGCTTGGGTCATTTGGTGGGAAAGCTTTCAAGGTCTGATGTTTTTTTAAGAGCGAGTCCCAAATGTCCCCATCCGTGTGAGCCTTTACACAGATGAGCCACCCAGGATGGACTGATGGCTCTTCTGAAACACCCCCAAACAGCCAGTGGTTGGTCAAAGCTGAAAGAAGATTCAGCATGACCAGACCTTCCTGATCAACAGCTGGAAACTCCTCCATGAGTAGGAATGGTTTGGTCAGATCCTCCTGTTCATGTGGACATAAACCTGGCATGAAAAATTCACCTTTTACCAAGAGCGGTTCTCCAAGGCCACCTTGGTAAAGGAACAGCAAAGAAACAAACTGTGACAGAAGAAGAGCAACAAGTATTCTTGAAGCATTATGGCAGGAACAACATCATCAATAACATGAAGTCAATCTGCAGTGAAAGGGGTTCAAAGCCCACCTGTTGCCTGTCCGTGTGTAGGTGCACACACGCTCACACGCAAGTTGTATGCAGGAACCAGTGCCCTTCACCACCTTCGTCTCACCCAACTCTTGCTTGTGCACAGCTTAAACAAAATAAGTTTTTGGGGTGTCCTATGTCAGGGGATCCCCAAATTGGACTGTCTGAGTGGAACAGCAGTTGGGTAGGTTGTGTTACTCTGAAGAGTAGCACTCTGGGACTCTGAAGAGGTCCCAGCAGCAGTTGCTGGACGTGGACATGTGTGAGGAGGCCATGTCTGTCAACAGGAGGAAGCAAAAATGTCTTGAGTCTTTCAGGAGCACTCACCACCTAAGCATCTACTCCCCGATTCCTCCAGGGAAGAGGCAGCAGGGCTAAGTCACTTAGTGAGAAGTCTACAAACCTAATGAACACCCACACCCTGTCCCGTCAGACAGAGAGATGGAGACATGTGGGCGAGGGTGAACTCCTCGAGGCCTTGGAGAATGGCTTTAACCTCCAGAGAGGAAAGACAGGTTAAATGCATCCCTGCTTTTCCTTTCTGATTAGCTCCATGCAGATGTGTGGCTGCCCTTTGAAGTGTTTCATGCATGGGTTTTGCATTATACTTGATGGATGACCTACCTAAAATCTTACGTGCCCAGCCTTTGCCCAAGCTTCACGTTGCATCTAGACATGAAATTCTGGAGCATGTGACCAGCTTACAAGGCCATGGGTCTGGGCACACTGGTTTGGAGGAGGGAAGGCCAGGGACATGCTTAATGCCTAACCTTCCTACAAGGCTCATGTGTGCTGTTAGAATCATAGAATGTATTCAGTTAGAAGGGACCTTTAAAGGTCATCTAATCCAACCCCCCTGCAATGAGCAGGGACACTTCTAAATAGATCAGATTGCTCAAAGCCTCATCAAACATGACCTTGAATGTCTCCAAGGATGGGGCCTCCACTATCTTTCTGGGCATCCTGTTCCAGTGTCTCCCCATCCTCACTGCAAAGAACTTCTTCCTAATGTCCAATCTAAACCTACTCTGCTCTAGTTTAAAACCATTGTTTTAAACTGCTGCTACATACCCTTGCAAACAGTCCCTCCCCAGCTTTCCTGGAGCACCTTGAGGGACTGGAAGGGGCTCTAAGGTCTCCCTGGAGCCTTCTCTTCTCCAGGCTGAACCCCCACAACTCTCTCAGACCCCCGTCCCAGCAGAAGGGCTCCAGCCCTCACAGCATCTCCACAGATTCCTCTGGCCCCGCTCCAACAGGTCCATGTCCTTCTGCTGTTGGTGGCCCCAGAGCTGGAGGCAGCACCTGGGGTTGTCTCCCCAGAGTGGAGCAGAGGGGCAGAATCTCCCCCTGGCCCTGCTGGCCACGGGGCTGGGGATGCAGCCCAAGTGGCAGGGGACTTGCTGAGCTGCCAGCACACATTGTTGGCTCATGTTCAGCTTTTCATACACCAACACCACCAGGCCCTTTTCCACAGGTCTGCTCTCTTTCACATCATCATCCCCCAGCCTGTTTTGATAAGGAGGATTGTTCTACCTGGGGTCATCCTGGCAGGTCCAACTGATTGTGCTGCATTCCTGGGCTGCCGGTGGCAGGCCCTCCCTGCTGACACGCTGCTGTGGGAAGCCTTTGCTCTGCTTCACCACTCTCATTGCTGCCTGACTGCCTGATGACAGTAATTAAAGTTGTGGGGCTGCACAGTAACAAGGACATTAAATCCTCGGTGACATCAGTCTGTATCATACTGAGTGGATGAGGGTTCTGCTGACCCAGAATCATAGAGTCATGGTTTGGGCTGGAATGAACCTTAAGACTAGCTCTGGTCCTTCCATTGTCCACCTCCTGCCCTGGTCAGGGACACCTCCCACCACTCCACGTTGGTCCAAGCCCCCTCCAACCTGACCTTGAACCCCTCCAGGGATGGGGCAGCCACAGCTTCTCGGGGCAACCTGGGCCAGGCTCTCACCACCCTCACACCAAAGAAGTTCTTCCCCACGTCTCGGCTCCATCTCCCCTCT
>BJBW01008161.1:0-10620 GCA_004320125.1 Scolopax mira
GGGGGCGGGGGTGGGGTGCGGGGGGGGGGGGGGGGGGGGGGGGGGGGGGGGGGGGGGGGGGGGGGGGGGGGGGGGGGGGGGGAGGGGGGGAAGGGGGGGTGTTTAAAACGGGGAGAAAAGTGGGTGGCAAATAATCTGTGAGAAAGCGGGGTCGGGGTCGATCCGCGGCGTTACATTGTCAGCCCGTTGGCTGCCGGTTCAACGGCTCCCGGCGCTGGATTTCTTCGGCCGCGCCGCGCTCTGCACAACGAGCGCATTAATTCTCCTTTAATTGTAAACTGGGAGCATTTGAAAACCATTCAGTGTGCAAATTATGCTGATTCAATTACCGTTTAGTTACAGACTTCATTACCTGAATGCTTCGTTCTTTATTTATTTATTTATTTTTTCCCGAGGGCTTGGCATTGCACAGAGTAAAGGAGATGATTCTCCAGCTTCTCTCGAAACAATGCGAAATATGACACACACATACACAAAAAAACCCCAAAAAAGGGGTTTTTTTTAGAGGGGAGGAGCGGGGGGGATGCGCTCTTCGGCCGGGCTGTGTCTTCTGCCAAAACACTCCGGGGGCGGGGAGGGGGGGGGGGATCCAAAGGATTTCCCTGTCTAACCCGAGTCTTTTGAGTCAACCCTTCCCCAGTTAACACCAGTTAACACCAGTCTCTCCCCCGTTCTCTGTGTTGAGGGAGTGACTCCGAAAGTTTGCGCTAGGCCATAATTAGCTGTTTATTGGCACGGAAGCGTGAAGTTTTGATTAAAGGTGCCACAAAGCGGCGGAGGTGCCGCGCTTTGCCGCGCCCGTTGCGCGTCGCTCCGCGTGGGTTGGACGCGGGTTTAACTGGGAATTACATTTTCACTTTCCCGACCTGTTGGGAAGGGTAAGTGAAACGGGCGCCCAGCCCAGCATCCTATGGAGTTTCTTTAAAAAAAAAATTAAATAAAAAGGGCCTTTTGGAGAGGGGTTAATAGTAGAGGAGAGAGGGAAAATAACCTGTTTCCCCCCCCCAACATCCCCCCCCACCAAACCCCCCTGGATCAGGCGGGATTCAGCCATCGCCGGGCTGCCCCCAACTCACCCATTTACTCCCCGGCTTGTAATTTCTCTTGGCCCAGTAAATCACTGCTCCTTCTTTCCCCCCTCCCACGTTCCCCCCCTCCCGTTAAACCTCTTCCCAATGAAATCTTGGGGGGGGGAGGAAAGTGCTTCTGCTTTTCTCTCCCTTTTTACTAGAGCCCTGGGCCACCCGGCCTCATTGCCTGGGATTTCTAGAGGTCACGGCCGGCCTGAAGGAGTAGGGATTTCTCTGGAGCAGGAGCGGCTCCTCGCCTTGTGTTTATCGATAAGAGCATTAGCCCCCCTCTGCCAGACGGGCATTTTCTCCTCGGTTCGAGCTGTTGGGCAGTTGTATCGAAAATGTTCGATTTGATTTGCACTGAGAGCGCATTTCCTTTGGCCTAAACAGGTAACTTAGTACTGATTTGGTAGAATTAGGAGTTAACCCGTAAGAGCGTGCAGTTGTTTTGTTTCTTCAGATTTAGAGAGGTGCAGAAATTGCTCAAACAGCAACGGTCGGTCTTATTTACCACAAGACTCCACCGCTGGTCTTCCAAAAGCATCTTAATCCTATTCTAAGGGACGATGTTTTCCTAACTAACAGCGCTGTGCCGAGCTCAAACCCACCATTAAGGAAACATGTAAATATTAAGAGAAAAAAAAAAAAACCCAAACAAACCCAAACAACCCACACCCGGAGATCGTAGACTCTTTTAGGTTTGATTTCTCTCCGTTTAGAAGGACACGGGGTTTTTACACCTCTCCCTTGATGGAAACCTTCTCGTTTCGTTCCTGCTGGTGAATTTCCAGTCCGACCTCGCAGGACAACAAAACTCCAAGGCTGTTTCTTTTCATTTCTTTGTTTTTTTCTCTCTCTCTTTTTTTTTTTTTCTTCTTCTTTTTTTCTTTTTTCCCGGGTGGAAGCAACACGCTGCAGAAGCGACCACAAAAGGCGCGGGCTGCTGGCAAAGACGGCAAGGATCCTCCGTAGTTATTTCTCGGTGGGACAGGTCGAGCCTGGCCCAAAAGGAGGAGGGGAACCCTCCGGCGGGTGAGGAACCCCTTCCCGCGGGCAGGGGGGACCGGCGGCTGTTGGCCACCAGCTCCCGGCGGCGGCGGCGAGCACTCGCCCCGTCCCGCCGCTCCCCGCCCGCATCCTGAGCATCCCTCCGGGAAAACCGGGGCGCCGGGTGGCACCTTGCGGGGTGCAGGATCCCTCCCCCCCCCCCTCCTTCCTTCTCTCACCCATCCCTAAGAGATACAGGCTCTGACTTCGCAGGAACTTCCCGCAGGGTGGAAAGAAGGGGATGAGGGGAACAAGCCCCTGTTTTGGGGGGCTCACCCCGCCTTGAGGAGACTCAGCTGACTCCTCGGCTGCTCCTCACCCGGAGTTGCGGGGACGGAGCTAAAACCAGGCGGTATTTTGCGCTGCCAGGGCAAAGAGCCCTCTCCCCTCAGCCCCCCCCTTCCCCCGGCTCCGGGTCTTTTCCCAGCAAAGCGGTTCTTCCACCGCCGGGTTTGTAAATTGGGATCTATACTCCAGCCGCTTAACTCCCTCCCTGCGGAATTTAAGCAGCGCAAGAGCAATCGGAGGGGGGATTTATTTTTTTTCGCTCCCACCCCCGCCCCGAGGAGGGGCTGGGAAACAGCCTGCTCACCTCCCCCCTTTGCCGGGATGGGATTTTAAAGGCTGTTCCCCACCGCCGTTACAGTTTGGAGGCCTTCGGAGAGACGAGAGGGGCTTTCCTGCCTCCCCCAAAAAGTAATAGCAGCGAATAGTAGAGGTTCAAAATTGTCCTCAGCGATGGCTCGCTTGGTAGGGGGTTTGCTGGGGGGGGGGGGGGAAAGGGGGGACACTGGCTCCAGAGTTTGTGTACATTTAATTTCGCTCCGTGTCGCACCGTTTGCGGTCATTTCACCCCGTTAATGAAACTGTGGAAAAGGCGAAGAGCTATCACGGGCCGCCGAAGAGAAGTGGAATTTTTTTTTCCTACTTACTTGGGGTTTTTTTAATTGTTGTTGTTGTTTTAAAGAGAGTTGCTGATTGCCTCCTACTTTGTCGTGGGAGGAAAAAACCAACCCCGCTCTCTACGGGCAGAGAAGATAAAAGAAACCAAAAAAAACCCGAAAAAAAAAAGAGAGAGGAGACATCGCCCTGTTATAATCCCACCCACAGTATTTTCTTAGAGTCATTTGGTGCTGAAAGCTTCGGGTATTGCTTCCCACCGCGCCCCCCACCCCACCCCCCCAAATAAGCGATTTCTTGCAATTTTCAATTTGCCGCGGAAGGCAGGTGGGGGGAAGCGCTTGACAGGGAGGGAGAGAAGTGGCTTTTGTGTGTGTGTGTGTGTGCGTGTGTGTGTGTGTGTGTGTGAGAGAGAGAGAGAGTTTCCGAAGCCTTGAGCCGATCCCGCTCCCTCTTTCTAAAGGAGTTGGAGAAACTCTTTTGCGGTTGGCGGAGGGGAAATAATTATCCTTTCGGAGAGTGAGGCACGGGAATAGTAAATTCCGGAGTCGGGATTCGTGTTGGCGAAACAAACTTATCTGCCGTCTAATTTTTGTTGTTGTTGTTGTTTTTTTTTTTCTTTTATTAAGCCGGGGGGATGGCACAATCTTTTCGGGGCTTCCTTTCTTCCTGACCACCAGGGACCTGCGCCAGGAGTTTAAGAAGGGGTTTCCCCGCACTGAAATTTCTTCTTCCCTGATGCTTAGTACACCCTGTTTTCATTCCTTAAATCGCTGGAGAAAGCAGCCTGGAACAGCTTTCACCTTTTAGGGAGGCACCTGAATACGGTCCAATATCCCCGCCTCCCTTTGACTAGCCAAATCTGCCAAGCCGGTACCTAGAGGTATCCATTTTAAGCTCTTTAATATTTCCCTGCATCTCTAAACCGCCATTTTAATTAACAAAAAGCCAATTTCTCAGTCGTTTTGGGAAGTGCGGTGAAGCAGGTTAAGAAACCAATTGCTCGGAATAGCCAGCACTTGGAGAAAATGAGTGTGTGAGCCATCCTTCCCTCCCCAGGACTGGCTTCTCTTCTCCCGACTGGTGAAGTTCTGCTGTGATTTATCAGACAGTTTAACACCCAACTCGCTCTTCTTGTAAGTCAGCACTAAACCACCTCCTGGGTGCTTTGTAAATACAACTTTAGCATTTATTTTTTCATGCAGCAGATTGACATGTTGACGATTCCGCTTTAAGGAATGTGACAATAAAGTGGAAAACCAAAGGCTGGCGAGCACTTCATCAAGGATAAAAAGGTTCTGCTGTAAGGATGTCACTCAATTTATTGTGAAAGTCGAATGAATTACGTTTAATGAAAGTGCTCCCCAGATGAATATTACCAGCAATTTCCTGAGTTGGCTCTGTCAGATTGATATGAGGAAATGCCAACCCATATCAAAAAAGATCTCCAATCTCAATTACTATGCAAGCTTTCGAAGAGCTCCTTTTTATTGATATGCTATATATTGGCGGGTTCTCAATGCTGGGGAAACTGCTCTCCGTTCGACGGGACAGCATATTTCCCAGGTTATTGTTTAACCCTAGGGTGTTTTTTTTTTTTTTCTGGCCGGTGTTTAAACTTCTGCGATCGCCATTCTTTGGAGGGGAGACGCCTCCTACTCTCTTTCCCTTTCTGTGACCTAGAGAGCCCAAAGCCGTGTGTCTGGCAGAGAGCAGGGGCCACGCTCGTTGCAGGAAGTTTGTTTAGCCTGGACGGACAAAGCCGAAGGTCAAGAGAAAGAACTCATCTGAGACAATGCCGTTGGATCCCCTCATTTTCAGAGTAGTTCTAGGCGACAATCCAGAGCAGTGTAGTATTTGTTACGACTGGCAACCCCAGCATTCCCGCCCTTTCTTCCTCATTCCTCTAGGGCTTCTTTGGGCAAATTAGAAAGTCACTAAGCTCGCGAAGAGAGAGAAAAGCTCTTATGTCTCCTCATCTACATAAGAATTGACTTTAGGAGAGGCTTTTCTGTTCTATTTTAACTCCTATAACACCGGTCGCTTCTTAGGAATACAGCTTCTTTTCCCAGAATCCATCTTGCTGGGCTCGGTTATGATTAAAGGAAGGCTTCGGTCAGCTTCCTTCTACCGCTTCCCCCCTTCTCTTTCAATTTTTAAATAGGAGAGAGAAAGAGGCAGTACTGAAGGATAACCGGGAGGTGCAGGACATGGACACCTTCACGCGTGGAGCTGCGCTCCTTGCCTGCAGCATTACAGAGGGAGCAGAAAGAGCTTGCCCTTGCCACATATGGCGTTACTTTGGCTTCCCATTCCTGTTCGTTACTGGATCCAAGTCTAAAACTTTCTGCAGTGCACGACTTTATAAAAAGTATGGGTTTTCCCCCCCTCCCTCTGCCGGAGATGCCGAATGATTGGAGCCTCAGAAGGTTCGGGGAGGGCGGACTGGGACCCTGCTGACTTTGAGGCGCCCCGCTCCGCGGCTGCTGTCACCCCGCTCCCGGGGCTGCCGCTCCCCCGTGGCCCGGTCCCGGCGCGGGCTCCCTTGCAGCACCCTGGAGAGCTCCCGGGACGGGCGGGCGGGCGGCGGCCTCAGCACCGTGGACAGCGCCCCCCCCCGCCCGGTCCCGCCCCGCCCCGCACCGCCCCGCACCGGGGACCGCGACCACCCCGGCCTTTGGAAACCCCGCTTTCACAGGCGCCCTGTCTCGGACCGGCCGCCGCTGCTCAGAACTCGCCCGAAACTCGCTGGGGCTTCCGTTTTCCTGGTGGAAGAAGCCGGCGGCCGGACAAGCAGATCCGTGTATTTGCTGCTGCTGCTGCTGCTGAGCGGCTGTCCTTTATCGGCGATGTGGCCGCTTTATTTTTTTGTTTTGTTTTGTTTTTGGGATAAAAACACCAGCAGGGCAATATGTGCGTGTGGAGGGGAACAGGGAGGGGATTTGGATTTAATGATCTAAGATCCTCGGCAGGAAGAATCTGAGGATCAGGAAGGCTCTCCCGGGATCCTTGGGATTGTCTCATTCCATCCCAGCACCCTCTCCTTTTGGAGGAAGACCAGAGACATCCAAGAGCCAAAATGAACTATGGGACACATCTGACACTGAGATGTGAGAATAGGGAGTAATTCATGAATAATGACAGTTCCTGTCCTCTGGGTCATGGCAGGAGTGGATCTCAGACATAGGCAATGTCATTTTTGGGGTAGTGGCACTCTGAGACACCTGTGAGGGGTAGCCAGGTCTAACTTCCTCCACTTGCTTGTGTCCTGGCAGCCAGATCTCAGGGTATCTCCCAGCTCCCTCCATGCTTTCAAGAGGAGATAATAAGAGGCAAGTGCCCTCCACTCCTTTAAATCCCCACTCACTATCCACAGAGCTGTCCTCTAGAGGTCTGCTGCCTGAAAAGCACTTGTCAATGAGACACTGACTTTTGACAAGGCAGGTGTAAGTGGATGACTGATGAAGAGTCCTTCAATAAAGGAATGTGATGGGAATTGACTGGGTTGAGAGGAAAAACAACCCAGAAATCCCCACCGACCCTCCAGACAAAACCATAAGCCATTTATTCCTGATCCATATTCTCCCATGTATATCAGTAGGGATTGTGATGCTTTTGCTAGACATGAACAATCTCCAGTCCCTTTTGATTACACCCTGTCCCCATGTGTGGTGTCTGGAAACTGTGTTGTCTGCTTCAGAGATAGTGCTTTTATCTTCCAAATGCCACCCTCATTAATGTCAGTGTCTCACAGTCCAACTAGTGACAAATGTCTCAGGGACATTCATCTGCCTTGCACACTGCATCCATCTCCCCAGGTGCCTTCCCTTTTTCTCTCCAAGGAGTGCTTTAGTAATATTTTCTCCCTTGCCCCCCGTGTCTGCTGTGAAATGATTGCTCCACTAGTTGGTCTCTGTCCTGTCCCTTTACGTGTTAGTTTTGCCAGTGCCCTCTGGGGTATCACCTCTCCTGCTCATCTCTTTCATCACTTCCATGACAGGTTGACCAGTGCATGGGAAGATAATCTGCTCTTTCCACATCAGCAGATGATTAAAGGGGGGGAAATTAGGCTTTTTTTGCTTTCTGTGAGCCTACCAAATTCTGATGATACTAGTGCTTCATTTTCCTCAAATTTCATTTTCTAATCCAGGCTTGATGCAAAAAACTAAAGAATAGGTTGGGTTTATTTTTGTGTGTGTTGTCTGGTTGTTTCTTATTGTACGTGCTTATAATTGTTCTGGGCTTTTTGGGGTTTTTCCGAACTTTTGAAAAGCTGATAAGTAAAATATACCTATGTGATCTCTTTGTATACTTTCTTCAACTTTGGTGATAGCTGGATGGGATCTCTAGGCTCAGCAGACTCCTTTTAGCAGCAGAGCTGACAGCTGAAACTATACCAGGAAAGAAGTAATCTAGTAGCCTTATTTCTTATACATTTATAAGATACATTACATTTGTATTATTTATTTAGAAAGAAAAGAGTCTCTTAAAATCTAACCAATAGAGTTGAAAACCAGAAGATGCTACTTAGCTTCCTAGTTAGAACGTCTGGTGCTTTCATCCAGAAATCTCTGAATTCCATGATGATTTCTAACAATTCCAGTAGTTTTGGGTCTGGCCCTGTGAGTACAGTGATTCTGCCTCATACTGGATGCCTATGCCAGAAATAACATAAGATTACAAATGACTGGCATATCTTATGCCCCTGCCCCTCCTGCCTCTCCCCTCCATCCTCCCCACACCAGCCCTGCATTATGTGGGGGTGAAATTTCACCTGGCTCAATATTTCTTGCGTTTGTCTTGGAGGTGCATGAGCCACTGGGGAAAAAGAAAAAGAAAAAAAAACAACCCAGAAGACACAATGTACACATGTATTGAGAGCACTACAGAGAAACAAAGGCAGGTCCCATGGCCTGATCCTGTGGTGTTATATGAGAGAGGATTCCTGTGTAAATCAGTGGTGTATTTGTGGCAGGAGGACAGATTCTGTCTCCTGCTGAGGATAAAGCAGACCATGTCTATCACTGAGGATTGCTTGTCATCATTCAGATGCCACTTCAAATTGAAAGTGTAATTGGCAGCTCTTAAATATTTTTAACTTATGAAATTTCTGTTATGGATAGTTCAGACCACCTGTCCCATAATATTTATCTGCACACTCAATTTTATAAGCCATTCTTGATGGAACTTAAGAAAAACAATTCTTCTGCTGGGCTATTTTGTCAAGAAACATTGTCATAGGCCTTCAGGTGTATAAAACTGCTTATATAAAATTAATTTTTACATTTACAATCTTATCCATAGCACTGAGGTCTTGCAAAAGAAGGCATGGACTTAAACCAGGAATGACATTAAGGCTGTGTCCTCAGGGTTGTCACAGAGTCAATAGCAATATTGTAAAATATCAGCCTGTTTAAGATCAGAATGGTAGGCCACACTCTGACTTTAATTCGGGGTCATTTCTGTTGTCACTTTCTGCAGCTACTCTATAGTGCACACAGAGTTTTTTCTTAATGTTTATGTGAGGAATAGTGTGCACCTGGAGAAGATTTTGTAAGCAATACGACCAGGTACAGCACAGCAATAATATGGAGTGCAATTGCTGAGTGAGCAGCTCTTTAAAGAGCAGGGAAATCAGGAGGAGTGCAGATACAGAGGTGTGACAGAAGAGATCTGCATCAAAACCTTCCCCATCCAGCAAGATGGGCTCCATCCTGCTGCCCTCATCCATGGTGGATGTTACCTTGCCAAGGCCCACCATTCTATAGTCCTACTTATTTCTTCTCCCTGATTCCACAAACGACCCCATTTGCTTAATTGCCTGGCTTGGAGGAGATGGAGGCATAGTACATGCTGCAAAGAGAGGTGTGAGAGTGTGACCCTTTAGCAATATTACTAATATGGGAATTATAAACCTTTGGGATTTTGAGGAGTTATTTGCACAAAGGAAATCCTTAACTTCAGTGGAGCCACTTCTGTGCGTGGCTGCTCGGAGTGAGCAAGGAACGACATCATCTGGCCCTCGATGAGACAGTGCCCCGTGTGAATCATCTGCTGTTTCTTCAGCTTCTTTCTACTGAACCCAAGGGTGGTGCCTCTTGCTGTGAGAGGCTCTGCTGGCTCGACCAGCACCGCTCGCTGGGATGAGATATGATCCCACAGAATTATAAACGTATCAGGATGTAGGTGGTGTTTACATCTTAGGGCAGAGACTATTCGCTGGCTGGAGCAGAGTGTGAGCCGTGGGAAAGCCCAGGTTGGAATGATAAGGTTCGGTCTTTCAGTCCTAATGAATATGGAAATGTGTGACTAAGTACATCAGAGGAGGTGCGAGTGCTGCTTTTATTCTTCACAATTTATGGAATATTCTAAAATTGTGAGGTTGTAGCAGACACTGCAGAGTAGATGCCAATGATTTGTAACTACTTTTCAGAAGCAAAACACAAGCCTGATGGAAGCGAGGAGACTCCTCACATACACTTCTTTACTGAATCACAAGAAAAGTGAAGTGAATACAGAATGGGTTTTCCACTTCTGTTTTTAAGATATAAAATTTTCTTCTTCCATATAAGAAAAAGATCATGTTTCTATATCATCATGAATGTTACAAAAATATTTTTGCCAATGCTGAGTTTGCTCAGCATCTATTGCAATATTACGCTCATAAGCAAGCGTTACACTATCTGTCATCCCTTATCCTAAATGTATTTTTCTTTATTATTTTCACAATAATTATTGGACCATAAAAATTATCCATTAGTTATTGGATAGTGTTTTTCTCTTTATTTCTGAATATTTGGAACCATGATTTGTGATTTATTTTGACCACTGATTCAGCTTCTGAAGAAACAAAACTAAAGTGTAGCTTTACAAATAGATGATTCTTTTATTTTTCCTTTTGAAACTTGTTTTTTAAGGTATTTAGGCACCACTACTTACTGTTTTCTACAATTGTAGAGATGCAAATTGTGAAATCTGAGAAAGCCATGTGTGGCCTACATGCAGCATTGTATCTGTGCTCTAGATTTGAAATCTAACTGCCACTGAAGTACATTTTTTGCAGACCACCGCAGATTCTTTTTACTTTTCAGAGGAAAAATGTACTTGAAT
Organism: Scolopax mira; assembly: GCA_004320125.1. NCBI lineage: Eukaryota > Metazoa > Chordata > Aves > Charadriiformes > Scolopacidae > Scolopax > Scolopax mira. The sequence goes on from BJBW01008161.1 coordinate 10,131, forward strand.
GATAACCATGTAAGGCAAAAAATATACCCTTATACAACTTGCATGTTGATTCAAGACCACTCAGACTCTTGAGAACTTTGCCATTTATTTCTCTTCTTATAAAATGGTGTCCTTTTCTTGATAAATATTGCTGGTGTTATAAGGCGGTTGGGAATGATATTTCACTACATTTTAGCTTGTGTGAATTGGCTATTCATAGCTAGCACAGGAAGGAAGAAGTAAGCATTCTTAATAAATGGGAAAGAAAATTTGTGTATGGGTGTGGGATATTCATTGCAGGCTGAGAGTTGGGGGGTTCAGCCTGGAGAAGTCTCTGGCAAAACCTTAGAGCCCCTTCCAGTCCCTAAGGGGGCTCCAGGAAAGGTGGGGAGGGACTCTGGATCAGGGAGGGGAGCCACAGGAGGAGGAGGAAGGGTTTTAAACTGAAAGCTGGGAGACTGAGATGGGATCCCAGGAAGAACTTCTCTGGTGTGAGGGTGGTGAGAGCCTG
>BJBW01008161.1:10666-58441 GCA_004320125.1 Scolopax mira
TGGTGTGGTGGGAGGTGTCCCTGCCCAGGGCAGGGGGTCTGAACTGGATTATCTTTAATGTCCCTTCCAACCCAAACCATTCTGTGATTCTATGGTTGCCTTTGATCTGGGCAACTTAGTCTTCTGTTAAAGTCTGAAGTTAAAGAGAGCTGAGTGGGCTCTATACGCATTCATTTTTGGCACTGGTTCTGCTATTGTGTGCTTTAGTAAATTTACCAAGAAGAATGTTGCCCTGTCTTTGGTCTGTCATGAGATCCCTCCTTTAGATCCGAGTCCTTGTACTTTCTGGCAGAATGGCTCAATGGCTTCAGTACTCCTTCACCTGGAGTAATCATGGCATCATTTGTCCCTAAGCTTTTATGTTTTGTTTTATCCAAGTGGCACAGTGTTAATAATCCATGTCTGGCAAAAAAAAAAAAAAAAAAGAATCTGCAGTGCCAGCTGTTACGGGTGGATGATTTGCTTTAGCTCAACAGGTGGAGCTGTGACTTTGCTATCCTGTTGATTCAGGCTCAAATCCAGCTCCCTGGTCTGGTCCCTGCCTCGATTTTGCTCACATATGTTACAGTCCCTAAATTTGCACCTACATTTCCATTGCTCATGGAAAGTTTTTAACCTTCTGACCTGTAAAACCTTTCAAGTAATGAGAGGCATATGTGCTGTGCTCGTGCATTGATTGGGAAAAGTCGTTCGTTGGTGGAAATGTGATGGTTCTAGGAGGTTGCTGTGGAAGTTTTTTATTAGAAGAGAAATTAGACTGAGTCTAAAACAATATTTCCTCTTAGCCCTCTTTGAATATAGGTCATCTTACATGATTGATTGAACATTAATCCCTGAATTCTAGGAATATTCTGTGCCCTGCCTTTTTCTTAAGACCTCAGAGACTCTAGAAATGTTTGGAATAATTCTCTCTTTAACATGTTTAGAAAAGGCTAATTACAATGTATTTATGTTAATAACTTATGTAAAAATAGCAACTTATTGCTTGTACAACTTATAATTCTCATTTCATAGACTATTTGCATCTCCTTTGGGCTGTGGTCCATGATGCTTTTTTTCCCCTTGATTTAGCTGCAGCTCATCATGTGGTGACTGGAGTCATGTCTGGAAGATCAGTCTGTGTTGGGAAAACAGTGCAGAAAAACAGGAGAGTGACTTGAAATGAGTTGAGATAATAGCATGAGGATCCACCTATAAAAGTCCTTACTCCTCAGAAGCTTTCAATTCCCCTGTGTTCTCGTCCTTTTATATTAGTTTTTCAAAATACACCTGTGTAAACTTGTTTTGTTTGATGAATGTTTAGAGAAGGATTGTTTCCATACGGATCTGTGCATCCCTTAGTGAGTCAGTGGTTCAAACATAATACTAGATGTTCACGAATCCCATCAGAAGTGCTCCTGATACTACACTTAGTGGCAAAGTCAATTAGGAGAACAAAGACAATACTAACAGAAGATTTCAAGTCACACCAGCTTCAGTAAAGAAACAATTATTGTGATTAGATGAAGCAAAGAGCTCCCAAACAAGTTGCAGACTAAAATATGCTGAAAACATTCCCTGCATGCTCATGAATTAAAAAGAAATCAGAAATCAAAATGGAAGAGGCTATTTCATGAACAGAAATGTAGGGTAAATTTATCAAATAAATTGTTTGCTATTAATAATGCGACCGGCTACAGTCAGATTCCAATAAATATGCCCAGTGGGGATGGAAAATCTACCCAACTGAAATTACATTGATAAATTTATCCTAGTTTTCAATGCCTTCTCAGTATGTATTTAGGAAACAAAAGCTGTTATATAAAGATACCCTGACAGAAAATGGACTCAACTATTTTTTTTTTAATTGAGATAGTTCTTTTTGACAATGGAAGTAATTTTCTGGTTACTTAAGGGCATTAAATGTACCAGTGAGTAGGTAGAGAATTCGTAGCAGAAATGTCGTGACCTCCAACGATTATAAAAATAAAACCTGAAGTTATGCTCTTCTGTTTATTTTCATGATAAGGGAACATGATACAGGAGCTACCTTGTTTAAAAATTGCATACTTTGACCTGTTCAGTACCTAAGGAATAATGTTTGCTGTGGTCATCTCCACTTCTGCTCAAGGACTTGCTGGGAGGGGTGGGGAACGCGTGTCATTTGCTCTCATGCCTGAAGAAACAGGTGGTTCATCTTTAATTAAACTCTGTTGTTTCTAAATTACAAATGAGTCACCAAAGTTGCATAGAAATAAAAGCAGTAATCACAAGGCAAACCCAGCGCAAATTCCTTCTTAGAAATCAAACCAAAATCTCCAAGAAAGCAGAATCTCAATGAAGATTCATCCTGTCCTAGTTTCTTAGCTTTCACAGTCTTTTCTTCTTTGATGTCTACTTCTAAGAGAGTCCATCTCCTCTGAGCCTGGGCCTCTATTTCATTCTTGGTTCTACTAAAGAACCATCTGCCATGATTATGACTGAGTTACCCACACACCTAAGACTCCAACGTTGGTCACAGCCTTGGTTCAAGGCTCAACTCTTCTCTGAGGGGTTTTTTTTTCGCTCTACACTATTAAACACAATAAAGAAACATTGTGAATGTGCAATGAAATGACTCTGCAGGAAGTTTCTCTTACATGCACTGTTCTTTATTCCTCTGCTCTTTTGTCTTCTATCGCAGCCCTTAGCTTTAATGGGTTAATTACTTCATAATTACTTCACATCAGCTCTAGGTTTCTTCAGTGTGGTGATTTCAGTTCGTGACAGTCTGAATATCATCTTTGGACATTTTTCAGTGTGCGTGTCCTCACTCTGTGGGACCTTTTCCACGGCTGATAGGGGACCATAGTGATCTTGTTTTGATCATCCTGGACTCAGCTGTCAGCTTCAGTCACACCTGCAAACATCCTATTAGTCAGTGGGAAGACGCTAACGACGTGCAGCTAAGCTCTGCTCCCAGATAAATGGCTGTGCCTCAGCTACCCCTTAACAACAGAATTAGTATCAGCTGTGAGAATTAGACTTCTGGGTAATTTTTGAGCTTAAATTCCACCACTGCAGACTGAAACACCATAGCTTTTCTATTAATCATGCTCTTGGCTCCCAGAAGCAAAAAATAGGGTAATGCTGGCTGTTGGGAAGCAGCTGGGTCTGTAACACCCTGGGCTTAAAAAAAAAAACCTATGGAAGGGTCACAGGATGTTTCAGTTTCCCCATTTCCTTTGTCCTCCATCCATATTTTTCTCATCAGCCCGGCAGCTGAAGCCATTGCTGTGGATTTAAGATTCAGTTTCTTCTTCAGCTTCAGGAGTGGGAATCCAAACCTCAAAATGTTGAGGTAATTGCTTTAACCACTGCCCAGCGGAATAAGCTAGGGGTTTTTCTTGATTTTTGTTTGTTCATTTTATTCTGTTTGGTTTAATACACTCAGGTGCTCCTTCACTCAGGAAACTGGATCTCCTTGTAGGTAAGTTCTGAGACATTTGTAGTATTAACACTTTCTCTCTTGCTCTTTGGCTTGATGGATATGAGTTCATTCATACTGAAAGCACTTCAGATTTTGAGGACCCTACATCAGAAAAGAAGCTTTACTCTGACATGAAAGAAATTCTTGAACTGTAAAGTGGAAATTATATTGCCTTGCTAACTCTGTTCATTGGGTGTGTTAGTGGTGGTAAAATAAGGTGCCTAATCCTAGGAGCAGTTTGTGCCTCAGAAGTGTCAAGAAAGTGTTTTAAGTTAATTTCTTGTTTTCCTTTAGTTGCTTTGTTTGAGCTGTTTAGTAGCTTTTGTGAATTATTTTTTCAGAAAACTGGTCCCAGCAGGGATCTGGGGTATCTAACTCCAGGTTATGAACTCTAGCAGATCTCTGGGATGGGGAGAGTGAGCACTTCACTGCAGTGATTACCCCTTCTGGATCTAGCCTGGAGGATCTTCCAAAATTGCTAATGATAAACATAAACAGTCTCGTGCTCTCCTGGTTTTAATCTGCTCGCTGAACCTCCTTTATCTTCATAGCTTCACCCAAGGACACTATTTTTTCTTTACATTTTAGAAAAACCCTGTCAGTCTGTCACAGCCCAGTTAATTAATTTCTTCTAGAAAACTGTTTATGTGCCCAGGATCCTGAAGGCTTTTATTTTTCCCTAAACTCAATACTCCTGGTTAGCCATGGGTGTATGTTGTTAACTTCAAACAAGTTGCCAATTTGCAGGCCACTACCCTCACTCCTCATCCATTATTTTTAAGCTTATAATTGGCTTTGTTTAATGATTTGTATCTATCACTCCCTGTAAAAATCTATCCACAAACTGCCGTGTGCTCACTCTGTCTCTGGCCTCCTCTTCATCCTTGTTGCACCAGCAGGAACCATCAGTAGAAGGACAGGAGAACTTGGCTCCTGCATCTTATTTTGCTGGCCTAGGGAGCAAGGACTGTGGGGAGGTCGTAGCTTGGTGTGTTCTAGCTCTGTGGGATGCAGAAAGGGAACTCTTCTTCAGAGCTGAAACATGTATAGGTTACTCCACACAAATAGCTCTGAGGGTTAAAGCAGGGAAAGAATATTTCAGTGATTTTTTTTTTTTTTTTTAGCTGTAAAAGCTGAGGTGTTTCTGGGAAGAAGTATTTAAGACTTGAGATTAAAACCACCCAACAAACTAGGCTGGCTTTGAATGGGCATTTCAGGAACTGTAAAAATTATATACCTGACAAAAAGGCCATGCCCTACCACATTCAAAGGCTTTTATTTCTCAAAAAAGACAACATTAATACTTCTCAAAGAATAACTGTTGTGGGTTGTGTTTTGTGGTTTTGTGTGTGTGTTTTTTTTTTTTTAAATCAAGGTGTATTTTCTTGTAATCTCATTCTCTAAACCATTTTGTGTTAAGTTTTCCACAAAGACTGAACAAATATTGAGGCAAATACCTCACAGGGAAAATTTTACTCCAAGTGGCAAGAGTTCAGCATCTGAAAAAAAGGTCTTATTATGGGAAGTTTCAGGTAGCCTTAATTGTAGCCATTGCTACAAGAACTACCTATAATTTATAGACTCATGTACCCTTGTAGGTGCTCTGTGTGACAGTACTTACCAAAATGGTGTTATCCTATAAATACCTTTCACTTTTTTTTTTAAACATTGTACTTTGGAGAAGCTTGGAAATGTTAAACAGAATGGTTAGAAGAATGTGGTTATTGTTATTATTTGTAATTTTTTTATAACACTGCCTACTCTATTGTGGTTACACACCCAATTTTTAGTAATAACTTTTTTCCCCGTGAGGTGCTTAGAAAGGGCAGAGGAATTGCTGGGATGTAAACTTAGATTTTAAAAAAATATTTTTTTTTTTTTAAATTAAGTGTGGCAGACAGCTATATTTGGTATGCATAGAATGAAAAATGCTGTTCTTTAAATACTTAAGTGTGCAGATTGTATCAAATAATGCATAGCTTTATTTGTTTTCTAAATATGCTCTTCTGGAAGTATAGGCATTATAGAGCTGTTGGTCCCAAAGAGGGTGATATATTTCTTTTCAAATAAGGCTTTTTCACCCTGCAGTCTCTTTATGGGCAGACCTCTTAAATCTGAACAACTGAAACATGTAGCTTGTTATAGCAGCTCAAGCATAATTAGTGATTGCTTTGTGCAGAAACAGCTAAGGGACAAAAGAAACAGTCTCTTCTTATTTCTTATTTCTCCATCTTAAAATAAGGAGATTTTTCAACTGGTAAATGAAAATAGATCACCAGTGCCACCAGATCTGGGTGAAATGTACTGGTAGCACCATTAAGAAAGTCTTGCTTCATTTCAGGCTACATGTGACCTTGGGAAAAACTCGGTTATGCCTTGGGACAAAAGAATTGAATGTTTTATTTTGTAGCGGTACCATCTTTCACCTTTATGTGGATTTAAAAATGTAAATAAAATAGCTTTCTGTCAATGGTATATGTGAAGGTCACAGTCATATTAACCACAAGAATTCAAACTGCCATTTGACCCATCACTGGTTCAGTAGATAACAGTGCATTCTAGTCACTTCCAGTAATCTAATTTGTAAGCATTTTATAGCCCAATATTTTATGCCTAGTTGCTAAAAAGTAAGGAATAAACCTTTAAGCACTTTGTTGCGGATTTATTTACAGAATAACTGTGTATCAAATAGGGGAGTTTTTCAGCGTGCCAGGACATCTTGTATTACAGCCTTACTTGCAAAAAAGGCAAGAGAGAGTGCTATAAAAGATCGAAGGGAAAAGAGTTCAAGGGCTCTCTGATAGCTTTACTCTTAACTTCAAAGTGCTTGTCTCGTGCCATTCTCTCACGTATCATCTTCGTGGCAGCTTTGGTGTAAGTTGTGTTCTTCCAAATCTGAAAACAAACAGAAGCCTCTGTGCCTGCTGTGTAGAGGTGGGGACGGATAAACCCAGTTTGAATTTAGATGATGTTGTGTAAATGGGATTTTTCTAGTTTTGGCAAAATGCAAGACCTGGGAATGAGCGTGAGGGTTTTTTGCCACCGTGCAGGCTGCCCAGGTGCCTGCAGACTTCTCTCTGGAGACCTGGGGTGTTTGTTGGCAGGAGCTTCAGCCTGTATTAAGTCCGGATGGTCCCCTTGATCCGGCCATATGGGGCTGTATGTACCTTCTGCTGTTGCTTCCTCTCTTGGCTGGCAGAGCAATGGCTCTGAAGGTGTGGAACCTGTCATGCTTTGTGAGAGAAACAAACCCTTCAATGTGAAATGCTGGCATGAGACTTTCCTACGTGTAACTGGTTCTGCCTTTGCTCAGTACAAAGAATAGATACTCCTTTCGTTATTGTTATTTATTATTATCTTTCATTATTATTCTTAAATACTTCTGTGCTGTGTTATTTAGGGCTTCCTCAGAAACAACTGACATTAGGTAGAGTCTGATATAGGTAGAGTCAGGATACTAGATGGGGTGGACTGACTTGGCCATTATTTTGATTCTGTATCAAGTGGAACACACTGAATATGTGTTACCATGAGATTATTCCCACCTGTTTGAGAGTAACTGCTGAAAGGTAACTGCTGTTAAACTCTACAAGTGCTTTCTGGCAACAAAATTTTGATGGAAACCACTTCCCAAACTCCCCCTAGTTACCTCCATAGATCTCTAACAAGATCTGACTTGTGATAGTCAATGAAGACAGTGGGGCCTAAATTTTTGCAAAAATATTCTTAAGTCTTCAGTGGTGGGATTTCATATAGATTCTTATATTAGGACCAGGAGTTGTCACTGTGGCTGGTAGTGGGGGACTTGACACCTCTCATGAAGTAGAAGAGATTTCTGCAAAGATTTAATGTAGACAACATAATTGTGGCTCTTTCTTCTGCATAGCCAAATGCAGGCAATGATGTGCTCAGTTATGTATCTTTTGAACTAGGGGAGCACAAAGCATCCCTAATCCAGAATGCATGCAGTCAAGTTAGGAATGACACAAAGTCCTGCCTCATAGATGGACTATTAGTGTGGGTGTAGCTGGGCACAAAGGTAAATGGTTTTAGTGTGGAAATTGTTCGTGTCCAGGTGAAGAAAGGCACCGTATTTGACCACGCAGACACGTTCTTGGTGAGTTCTGTCCTGAACCTCAGCATAAATACAGGAGGTGAATACCAGATATGAGACACAGAATTAGAAGATCCATCATCCTTCCTCTTGATCTTGTCCTGTTGATCCTGTCAACTTGATCTTTGCTTGCAAAAGTATTTCTAGGCTGAATAAGGGCTCTGAGGGCAGTGCTTATTTGTAGTACTCACAGTAAGTCTCAGTTTGAAGGAAAATACGTGAAAGCAAGCTCACAGGAAATGGTTCTTGTGTTTATTAACCAAGAGGGAATATTTTTCAGAATGGATGTTTTTAAAAGGAGTCCCCAGTAAAGCTCAATGAGATCTAAGAATATGTGCTGACTATAACTGAGATTACTACGTGGTTTGGAGAAGTAAAGCTTGTTTTGATTTTTCTTTTCTTATTTTGCCTTTTTATGTCAGCCCTTTCAGGAAAAGTACAAGCAGAAGAGAGCCCTAAGGGTTTTAAAGTGTACTCTCATCATGTTATAAAAGACAGGAAATATGGGAGAAAAAGTACAGTAGCTGCCTGTGCTAGATATAGTCTGAGCTAAAGCCCAACAATGAAATAACTGGGCATTTTTCCCACTGCCTCCAGACAAGTTCAACAGAGTCTTCCACCCAAAGATGTTGGAGCTTCGTGAAAAGTAAAAATCCACTCCTCCCTCTAACAAAAAAACCCTGACAACAACCAAACAAATCTGAGATGCAGGGGAGTAAAAGGTGCTATCCATTTTGGTCACCTCTAGTTTTGGATACACAGCTTCTAACACCTACATCACCTGTCTCTGACTGCCCACAAGGGCAGTGGTGAAGGTAGAGGTGGCAAACAGTTCTGTGCAAGTCACACTCTAACCACAGGCACTCGACAGAGAGTGGTGCTGGAGTGAGACATCACACCACAACGTCTCTGTGTGAGGCGATTGTCCTTATCTGCCATAGACATGGACATTCCTATGGAACTAGGAATATTCCACCAATTCAGAGCAATTAAGGGTATGGTAGCTCAACACACCTAATCTTTAATTGAAGTTGCAGGCCTTATGAAAAAATGAAACAATGAGTCAGAAATAGGAGAAAAATATATTGATTGTCAGTAATTGATTCCCCCCCCTTTAAAATAACTCCATGAATCCTGCTCTCATTATGCCATCTCAGATTGATGTTTTGGGATATTATGTGTTTTTGCAACTAACTCATCTGTAATAAAAGCCCCAGAGCAGAGAAATCTGATGAGAAGGATTTAAAAGCACCAAACCAAACTGAACTCCTCATGATGCCTTAGGAAGCTGTTCATAGCTCATTGCTGTTGATGGAGACCTGCCAGAAGAACCGTGAACAATCCCCCTCCCTGGAATTAGCAGAGCTGTGCCATAACCATTAGATGCCAAAAGGTTTTCCCTGTGCCTGACCCAGTTTGAAGCTGGGATGACCTTTCTGCAAGTCTTTACACACTTCTTTTGTGTTTTATGTATTATTTTGAAGAGAGTAGTAGGTAAATCAAAGGCTCTTTGCATGTGTGTCCATTCTATCATTGCAAATAAATCCAAGCTGAAGTTTGGTGTTAATAATTAAATTGTTTTCTACTATGATGAAGAGGAATTGCTTGATGCCATGGTTTTTTTTCTGATGTGGAAACACTTTTCGTGCCAGTGCACCAAAGCCTGTGCTGAACTTTGAGCATGTGACACAGGTTGCAGCGAGACACTTTACGTGTTTAAATGTTTGATTCCAGCCTCTGCTGGATTGAGGTATATTTCCCACTGAAGCTTCTCTAAAAAAGGACTCGAGGCTAAATTATTGTACTACCAGTGAATTAATATTAAAATGAATTAAAATTTTCCATCTGAAAGTTTATATTGCAACATATTCCTGTCCTGGTTTCAGTTGGGATAGAGTTAACTTTCTTCCTAGTAACTGCTGTGTTTTGGATTTAGAATAGTGTTGATAAAACATATTGGTTTAGTTGTTTCTGAGTAATGCTGATAGTAAGTCAAGGAATTTTTCAGCTTCCTGTCGAAGCTGAGAAGGAGCATAGACAGGACCAGCTGGCCAAAGGGATGTTCCATACCATAGACATCATGGTCAGTATAGAAATTGGGGCTGGGAGAAGGAGGGAGTGAATGGCTCCAGAGTCCAAGTTGCTGGCTGGGGATAAACCACAAGTAGTTCTTAATATAATACTGCCTCATTTTTTTTTCTGCTTTGAGTTAAAATCTAAACTCCTGAGCAGTGCTGAAGTTCATGTGACAAACCACTACCTGAATTGTGTCCAAGTCTTGAGGCAATAGCCTGAGGATTTAAATTAGAAAACGGGACTAACAAAGATAACTGTTTATTATTCTATATTGTGTCTTAGATCATTGTTACTTAGATTATTGATGTATATCTGATCAATGAGGGATAATGGTACAAAAGCTGAGGATTTTTGTCCTTTAGTAAGGCCCATAGAAGACTTAGGTATTATCCAAAGCAGGGTTTAAGTAGGATACACGAATGGTTAGGGGTTGTCTTTCTAGCTAGTCTTTGTTTATATTGGATACTGAGAAATAATTCAGCCCTCAGGTGCTCAGACGTAAATACTTGTCTGGTATCAGTAAAACCAGCTGTAATATACTTCTAATGCTAAGCCTATTGTAAACTCTAATCTATTGAAAAAACACAGAAAACAGGGGAATGACCTTGTGTTACACATTGGCTTCTTTCCGGTCAGTTGTTTGGCTGTTGATTTTCTAATGTAAACTCTGGTGCATATTACAGAATAACCCTGCTTGTGCTGGAGAAAGCTGATTGTCCACTACTTGGTAGGAGATTGAGGAGAGTCCTTGATTGCACCACCCAGAGGCTCACCAGAGCTTCTATCTGCTGCAGCTATAGCCTACTTCATCTCTACCCTTGGACAAGATGCCTATTTTTATAAAAGTCCATACCAGGAGAGGATTCTGAGCACTGCTTGTCTTTGACAGACCCTTCAGCTTGGGGCTCAGACAGCTGAGCTGTGGATCCCCCTAAAACTCCATGTTTCAAAATATTACAGCATGGGCTAAGCACAGGGTCCATATGACAAGTGCCACGCTTGCCTTCCAGATGAGCCAAATACCCTGTGTGGCCCCAAACCTGTGTGGTGTGAGCTCCTCCAGGGTGGGCAGGAATGTGGATAGCTGCCTACAGGGCGGTAGTATGGGTAAATGGGATCATGATGTTCAGTTCCAAGGCTGTGGGCTACTGATTTTGATGGGTGTTGTACTGCACGACAGCCAGGGTGTCAGTATCGAAAAGGTAATTAATTTGTGTATGGTCCATCAGCTGGAGGAGCTTAATGCCCATTGGAAAGCACATCTCATTACATTCCTTTTTAACAGAAACCACATCAATACACTAACCCTAATCTGTGACATCTTTCCGAGTGGGTGTTTTTTTTTTTTTTCCCCTCAGGATTTGGCCTTTGGTTCATGGAAGACCAATTCATTAGATAATAAATAAGAGATTTTTTTTTTATTGCTGTTTTTAATAATCAACATTTCACAATACCTGCGCTTTGAGAAGAATTTGTATTTTACATTTCTATGACTTGAAAGACTGAAAGGCCCCATCTTACTCTTTTGAAAGTCAAAGGGAGGTTGCCAGTAGGCAGTAAGCATGATAGGTGCATAATTTGCAGGTATATCCATTTTCTATCTGATCTATTTTTCCCTCTGCTATTTAAAAAAATAAATGAATGGGGAGATCAGAACTACAAAGGAGTTAACACACCAGTGTAGGGTAGAGCTTTATCTGCCTACTGGGCTGTCATGGCTCACAATAAAGTGAAGTTTCTCTTCTTATGCAAACAGTTTTAACAATTTGGAAGCCTTTGTAGGCCAAGCTATACAGGGATGCAGGTATTGCCGGGCAGAAATCTTAATTTCAATCGTATGCAAGGCCTACAGTGTTAACATTCATAAGGAGTTTATGAATAGGAATCAAGAGGAAATTACCTACTTCTTATCAATAGTCACTATTTCCTCTGTCTGTTGAGAGGGTTTGGGGAGAATATTCAGTATCTTCATTATTAAAATGTCAAGTTATTTCTTTTGTAGTCTTTTGGAGCGTGTGTGTTGTGTTACAGCACAGAGTCCATGTCCTCTGTGTGCAAAGACACAGACTCTGTTATACTTGTTAATAGTGCTGTTATGTGGCATGTGGAACAGAATTAACCAGCATTCCAGCTTTCTGCCTATAGAAGGATTGCCCAGCTCTCCCTAGGCCTGTGGAAAAGAATCAGGGAGTGAAGTGCAAGGATTGCAGAGGAGAGATTTGCAGGAACTCTGTGCTTACCCATAAATGCTGGTGACTTTGAAATGGCAAAAGGAGAGGATGGGTCCTGGGCTCTCCCTGTCCCCTGCAGTGGTGACTGAAGGAGGTTGGTGGCCAGGCCTGATTTGCCTCCTGTAGTCATTTCAGATGAATGTAACATGCATAGAGTAACTCATGACTTACACCCATGGAATGCAACGGAGGTTTTGGCTCCTTATGCCTTCTTGAGATCACGTGTTCAGGATTTTCACACTGCTTCTTGCCAAGGCTGGTGAATTTAGGACACAAATGGTCCCATCCATGATTTTTATTGAATAGATGTAGATGTTGGTTTTCTCTACCTTAAATTGTCTGAGGCAAGACAACGGGCAGTGTTTTCCAGAGAAATGGTTAGAGGCTGGAAGGTTGTTCTGAGGAGATGTCATTACAGGCTTGTCTTGATCTTTTACTCTTCCCTGAGCACTTTTTGTTTGCTGGTATTGACAGTACACCTTTGGTCTCACCTATCTTCTTGTTCTTGTGTGCTTAGGTGAGTGGTGGTGATTTTGCTTCACGTAATGTTAGTCTCCTCTGACTGGTGGATAAAGGAAAATGGTTTTCTGTGTCCTGAGACAGAGCACAGCTACTCTGTCGGAATCTTCTGATGTCTGCATCCATCCTTTGAAGCAGTAACAAGTGTCTGACCTGCTGCAAACTAAGTATAATTAATGCTTTACAGCCCGCTCGCTTTTCTGCAGCTAAAATATGCTCATGCAGGTGGATAATCTAATGCAATTTGACTATATTTTCCAACTTAAAGGGAGCAGGTGTCTTATCTAAGAGACATCTGTCCCTACTCCTGAGATTAAATATTCTGGTTCAGCTGATAGAAAATAAAATTGGCAAGCTCTAAAAAATTAACATTTTTCTATGACAAACTTGAGCTTGAGATCAGCCACCTGAAAAACTAAAAGCTCATTGGGACTTAATTTTCATTTACCCTGTTCTTTAGCTGTTCATTCAGCTTCCTTTCCTTAAAAATATTTTCAAAACGTGTATTGCTGAATACTCCCTGACTCAAAGTAAAATTATGTACTCTATTTTCAGACTGCTTCTAGTTCTGATATATGTTGTTCATCTAGCAGATCTGCATGGTATTTACAGCCTCTGTGGGTTTCTAAAATCGCTGTGGGAATTCTGAAATACACAGAGTTCCATTGAAATGGGGTTCCATAAGATAGTATCTGTATCTTAAAGCTTGAAGTTTCAGCTGATTTTCACTATAAAGACGTTCTAGTGTGTAACTGTATTCATGACTCTTTCCCCATCATAAAGAAAACTCAACAAAATAGAACTTGAGTTCAAGAATAATTCCAAATTTAGATTTCTTTGAAATGTGTATTTAATTACATTAAAATAGATGGATCTGATCTTCTACTGTTTAACACTGATGATGACTTATCCCTTTGTTGACCAGAACAATGATTAGAAAAACACTACGCTCACTTTGTGTGAGCGTAAATGTCTATCTGAAGCAGGGAATGATAAATCAAGGTCAAAGCTTATCTTGCAAATAGAAGGCTAAGTAACAGCTGGTCACCATGATTGAGCCGAAAATGAGATTCCTCAGTTCATGTTTAAACAGTTCAAGTTGTAAGAAGTGGTGAGAATCCAGTATATCCTATTTTCTACAACAGATACTTATGGGTGTTTAGTGCTTTTGAAATGAAAATCATTTATCTAAGTACCTTTTGAAATCTAGGACTCTCTAGGGATTTCTAACTTTATACTCTATTTTGGTATTTTAGTACTCCTTGCAAATAAACATAGCCTTAGATTCTATTTTTTGATCTTAAAAAAGAAGAAATAAAACCTACCTTGCTTTTCATAGCATGGAATTCAATTTGGGTTTGTATACGTTATTTTTGAACACATCAAGAACATGAAGAATAAAAACTTTAGGCTCCAGGAATGATCTTGTCCGCGTGTGCATATGGCACTTCTACATGCAGCACATATTTGCATTTCTATGCATTTAAAGATCTGTACTGGGAAAAGATCTTGAGAATAATAAAGACAAGGAACACAACCCCTGTAAAGGTCAACAGAATAAAATCTCAGGACTTGGTTATTTTTGCAGTATTCACAATTTATGAATATAAGTATTAGCTGCAGCTATTTGAACAATTTTGTCCTTCCTTCACTTCTGCTTATTAAAGGAAACTTTGAAAACATGAGCAATGTATTTATAAAATGCTTAAGACAATATCAGAACATGCTGAGTGATAACCACGTGCACAAGAAGAATTTCTGCATTTTCAGTGTTGGATTTTTCAATAAATATTGCTCCCTTTTAATTGTCCCACATTAAGAAACTGAAGCGGAAAAGACTTTTCTCCTCTCTCCCTCTCTCTCCCTTTGTCTCTCTGTGTGTAAATGAGAAGGTCTGAGAAGTGAAATATTGATTTTTATCATGTGTACAAATTATATTTTCACAAATTAAAGTAAAATCATCTAACGGAAGTTATTGAAGATGTGACAAACCTATGTATACTCCATTAATTTAACTCAGTTGGGGTCAACTGCGGATCTTGAGTAATAAACCACAGAATTAACCAGGTTGTTCCGTAGCGTAACTACGGCTTTATCACCAGTGACAACAGTTCAGTTCTGGTGTTTTCATGGGCTGTTGGGAATACAGCTACAAATTTTGGGGCCAAATCTAGCCATTTCTCATCTTTCACAGAGAGGAGGAGATCAGTTCTCCCTGCAGCAAGCAGGATGGGACAATGGGAGGGAGATGTAGTTTTGGGTGATGATGGGTTTGTGAATGGGGTTGTTTATAACGAGGAAGAGCTCATTATAAAGAGGAAGAGCAAGTAATTTTTACTTAAATGTGTGGCATCCAACTGTACATTCTAGGCCAGTGGTGAATGTGGCAGACTGCTTTAAAGAGTCTATTGTGGTGTGTGTTGTATCAGAGACCTTCCTATCTTTGTGCTGACCTGATTGCTGAGTGAATCAATACAAGGATGTTAAGAATTATGGATGGGACAAAATTATTTGCTGAACGAGGGCAAATGGTGTAAAGTGTTCATGGAAATGTCATGATTTCCTCCTCCTATGGGCTGTATCAAGGCTGGGGAACCTAAGAATGATTCCCCAGCTGCTTATTCATGTGTGTGGCCATTTCCTGATTTGTTTGGCACCAGTTTTATTCTTCCTCTTCCTCTCCATTCCTGTGCTTCCACAGGAGAGAAGGCATGTGTACTTCAAGTGAAATTAAATCAGCTTTGGGTAGGATCCCCAACTGTCTAATTGTGAACAGACTCTGTAAGCTGCATCCTGGAATCCATTCATTGCAGTCTATGTGCAGTCTTCAGGTGGAAGCCCTTGCTTTTGGGCTGTGTTGCTGGAAGGAACAACAACTTGACAGGAAAATGAGGTTGTTTTGAAGCACTTCTAATCTCCTGGAGTTCTGGGGATTGTATGTTCCCTTGACTTCCCTGTCCATCTCCACGAGATCCCCAGAAGCCACTCTTTAGTTTAGGGATGACCTTTTATCCTGGTCTTTCTCCCACTCATTTCCTTTACCCAGGCCATGGGGATAGGCTGGGTGCTTTTCTTTGTGTTTCTGGAAGTTCCCAGTTTTGAGGAGCTGCTGCAGGAGAAGACTGTGGTGTCTTTTGGCGTGTTTCACGCTGATGGTGTGGCAAATGCTGTTCAAGCACAACTAAGGATTGGGGCCATATGCTAACTGTCAGACATGATTATTTTTCAGAATTACACCCTCAGAAGTGAGCCCTTTGATCATATCCCAAAGGCAAGAGCAAGAGGTTCTCTCTGGTCATATTAATGTCATGCTGGTTTTCATTTATTTTTCAACCAAGTTTTTTCCTTACTATGGTAAAAATCCGTATAAATAAATCATGGAGCATTAAACGGCTCAGTATGCACTTGGTAATGAAAGTATTTGCCTTTTAATTTTAGAATGCTTTAAAAGTTTTTTAGATGACTCTGTGCTGGAATTATATCAAGTGTTCTGTGTTCAGCAGCTGTGACATTTCTGCTGGTTCTTGTTTCTGCTGAGAAAATTCCTGAAACAACACCTTGCTGGAGAATTAATTTCCATAAGGAAGGCTGCTTACTCATGAATACCTTTTTCTAGATCATGGAGTAACTCATCAGTAGATCAGAGGGAGAGAACTTAGACTTTAACTACCTGCAGTGCTGTAGACACCAAGATAGGTGGTGTTTGATTTTGGTTATTGTACTATAAGCCCCCCATGATTGAGAAGTTTCCACTTCAGAACTTTCTGTTGAGACAGAACACTCCTATCAGGGCAAACATGGTGCTGTATTTAACATTAACACGTGTCCTGTGATTGCCCCAAAGTCAAAGTCATTAGCAATTTTGGATTAAAATTAGGAAGTTAGGAGTAATCCGGTTAGTATGCTTTTTTTATGTAGAACTGTAAATATGGGAGAACTCTCCATCTACTAACATAAAATCTTTTCTTTCCTTGGAAGAAAAAAGCGAAATATATAGTCTGAAGGAAATAATATACCTATATGGCTTCTGAGCAAAATAAGCTCATGGTGTCTGTGTTTTGACATGGCTGCCAGCAAGTCAGTTGGAAAAAATCTATCTACAGACAAAGTAGTGTGTTGCAACCATCTCTCTAGTTGGCTAAATACAGTTGGATGAAAGGCTTTTCCATGTAATTCAGATGGGGGCATCACCAAGAAGGCTTCCAGGTGAGGCTCTGGAGTGGAGTGTTGGACATTCCAGCAATGTAGGTGGGATCACAGGTGCTGAGGTTTTTTGGATTTTGTGCTGGGTAAGAAAGGATTGAAAAAGAGGCATCACCAGAAATGGCCCTTCCACGTGGGTATGGCCCATCAAATACAGAGGAAGGCTGAAACTTTAGTCTTTCAAGTATCTCTATGTACCTGCACGTGCAGAAGGGCTACCAAAATAATGGCATAGTGTGTCCAAGCTGTATGTTCCTGAATCTCTGTGAAATAATTTAATCATGAGTTGTCTTGATGATTTCTAATCAGCAAGACAACAACATGCTACTGCTATGGCTTTGTATTTTTCTTCTCTTTTCTTTTGTTTCACTCCTTTTCATTTGGAAATTGACTATTTTTTTTTTAAGGACTCTTACCAGTGTTTTATATTGTTAGGTTAATTTATCTTTTTTCTTTCTTCTCCAATCTAATTTTCTTCCTCTAAAACTTTTTCCCAAGACTTTTTCCTTCTCTTTTTATCCTTTTTTTGCTACTATTTATCTCTTGAAGATTTATTTTTGCTCTTTTTCCTTGTGTTCCTGTTTGACATCTATCTATTTGTCTTGGTTTTCTGCTACAGTTTAACCATTTCCAGTCTATTTCTTTTACTCTCACTTTCTCAGTCTTATGCCATTCTATTGTCTATGTTTTTTTTTTTCTCAGGTTTCATGACAGTGTGTGGGAAATTACAGAAAAGCAACACACAGCAATCACTGAAAACAATCAAACAAATATTTTACAAGGGTCCATTTTTTCCATTTTCAAGAGTTCCAGTGACAGATTGCAGAGGCAGTAACAGATATTCCTTTCTTCATCACTGCAATATGGTTAGATACGGTTTGGAATTTCTATTCTGTTTAACAAAACAGCTTTTTCATAATTTATAGCTATTGGTTCATCGGAAGTGTAGTAATTGTGTACTAAAGCATCTAAGAAATAGGATTAGCTTGATCCAATTGTTTAGGTTTACAAATTGCATTAACATAGAGGAGACTGAGACATTTTTCAAGCTTAAGGAAGAATTGCTGATGAAAGCCCTTTAATGAGGTTTGAAATATACATCCTTCTGATTTGCTTTACTCTTGCACATTTTTTGCAAGGCTAGTTAGGTGTGATCTACATCATTAGTCTTTAAGAAATGGTCAATTACTGGGAACTGCAAATTAGCTCTACCTGTCAGTGTTTCCAAAGGGAAAGCTTTGCTCATATGCAAATGTGGGGAACAAGAGGGAATCTCTGTATCAGCTGTGACAACAAGCAAATCTGTCTTCAACAAAGATGGAGCCAATAGCCCTCCCTGCTAGGGTGAGGGATTTAAAAGGAAAATGGATAAGTTCAGAAACAGCACTGCAGGATAAAACTTTAATATTATTCATGGGTCAAAGGAAATGAACTGGTAGAAAACAGATGAACTAGACAAACAAGGAGAGCAGCCTGCCACAGAAACTTAAGCTGAACCACAAGTTGTATTCCTAAGCTTGTTCTGTCTGCCCTGTCATTAGCCACTCTCCCAAACATCCTTCAAGGGTCTATCACCCTTAGCTTCCCCACACTGTTTCAGAGTGACCCATGCAGTACAGTGGTTCTACCTCATGTTTGGTATCATCAAGAAGGCAGAGACCAGATGCACTAGAAAAATCCTAGGGCCTTCTCATTTTGGCAACCAAAAGTATCCCATCAACATAGCATATCTGCACGGTGTAGGAAAGCTGTTGTGGAAGCCCCTGGAGGGGTTCAAAGTCTGTACTGGATGAGGCTTTGAGCAACCTGGTCTAGTGGGAGGTGTTCCTGCTCATGGCAGGAGGTTTGGAACCGGGTGATCTTTAAGGTCCCTTCCAATTCTAACCATTCTATGGAATATCAGGATTTGGACTTCTAGAGTTTTGGCGGTTTTGTTCTTGTGAACATTCCTTATGCCACTCAATTTGACCATTGCTGGTATAGGACAAAAGCTTTTCTTGTTTTGTTACCTGTTGGTGATTTCTCCTGGGCTTTAAGGCAAGGTGAACAACAGGGGAGGTTTGTCTTGGGTCTGACCTAACGCCAGAAGTGACACAATATTTCATGTCCACCTTGCTATTTTGGCAGGCAAAATCAGATAAAGCCAGTTTTCTGGGTGAAGTACATGGACTTAATTAGATGGAGCAATAACTCTTCACACTTCCTGACACAGGGGAACACACACTTCAACAAGTCTCGTCATTATTGTGGTTCCAAATTTTTTTAAGAACTGGGAGAATGTTCAGCCCTTAGCCTGGAATGAATTTTCTCATAGGAATTCTGAATCTCTTCACTGGAAGAGTGCTGGAGTAAGAGAAGTTTTTGTTTCCCCATTGAAACAAAGGCACTTTTTCATGCCTGCAACTAAGGAGATGCTGTTGCTTTGAAATATAGTCAAATATTCAGAAAATGCTCATTTTCTAGACTTGGATATTATGCTGAAGAGCATAATGAAGAGTTTGTCTTATATGACTGAAAACGGGATGTGGCTTTTGTAGAATTGTGGAGAACATCATGGATAAGTTAAAAAATACTGAAATCCTGCTATTTGACACAATATGGTAACCTAGAAGAACAATGGGTTTACACTCCCCAAAACCATAGGATTGTTTCGTTTCTGCACTGGATCTGGTTGGGATGGAGTTAATGTTCTTCAGAGCAGGCTGTATGGTGCTGTATTTTAGATTTGTGATGAAAAGGGTGTTGGTAACACAGCGTTGCTTTAGCTGTTGTTGCACAGTCAGGGTCAGCTGTGTTTCTCACTCTGCGCCTCAGAGGAGATGGGGAAAAAAATCTTGGAAGGAGACAAAACTGGGACAGTGGACCCTTAACTGACCAAAGAGATATTCCAAACTGTGTATGAGATGCTCCATAATGTGTGAAGTCACACTCAGCAATAAAACTGGAAGGTAGGCTTTCCAAAGTGCTCAAAGACTAGAGCTGGATGTTGTCCTGCAGGTGGGAGGTGGTGAGTGATTGCCATTGCATCGCTTGAGTTATTTAATTTTTTATCTGCTTTTTCTCTTCAATTAACAAACTGTCTTCATTGTGACCCGTGAGGTTTTTCTTTGCTGTTGCCCTTCTGATTCTGTCCTCCATCCTTCTGGAAGGAGAGTGAGTGACTGACTGGGTGAGGACTTAGCTACTGGATGGGGTCAACCCACCACCATTTCTCATTAGGTTGTGATTGCTGATCAATATTGGATGGGGTGTGAGCACTATTATCTTTATTTTTCTTAAAGTGTTTTTTTAAATTTTTTTTAGCTTGAGTAGGCTGTTATCTTGCTGTAGGAATGGAGGCACTAAACATCATTTTAGGAACCTTAAATTTTCTTAAAGGGAAATTAGAACCGCTTTCTTTTTTTGTCCTGTGATACCAATAATTTCTGTTGAATAGATATAGAAAATGAGGCTAGAAAGCTAAAAGTCATGGCCAAGGTCAAACAGAAAAGAACGGTAGAGCTGGGATTTAAACCCACTTCTCTCCCAGGTGTCTTAACCACAGATCTAATCTGCCATTCTTTGTCTTCAAGGTAATTTATTTTGTAAGTCAAATTCTCGGTATATTACTCCTAAGATGTAGCAGGGTAATAAAAATAATTAAGCAGATGTTCGAATCACTAAATGAGTGTCATTTTTTGTTTGAAGGCTATCCCAACATGAACTCAGATTTTAGTCTCTAGTGAAAATTTCTGATATAATGCTGGGTTTTAACGTGTTAGCAGAGAGAAGACTATTTTGCTACCTTGGATGTATTCAGCTATTTGATTAATTGAAGGGCTCAGCAGTCAGTGGATGTCTCATTAGCCAATTCATGTCGGCATGCTGTGACTCTTTTGGATCACATATCCGCAACTCAAATTGACGGTAAAAGTCCAATTAAAAAGTAAATGTATTTTCATACATTGTAGCGGTGCTCTTGTCATGTGGCGTGGGTTTTTTTCCTTTTATTTTGTTCCCAATTACTCATTTTAATGATGTGCTCCTGAATGTGAGAAACTAATGTTGTTATTTTGAGCTCTGCTTAGAGGGATTGTCGGGCAACCTTTCCCGCGCTGCTCGGCTCAGCTCCTGCAAAGTTGTGGTCTTTGCCTCTATGTGCAGAGGTTATTGTGCCAGATGGTGTGGTTGTTTCTGGGATGTGAAGAACCACAGAGAGGCCCCTGAAATATATCCCTGATGTCATAAAACATCACTTTAACTGGCTTTTCAGAGATGAGACTTATAGGTAAATTAAGGTGCGGAGAGCCAAATTATATCTAACACTGAATATCAAAAAGGTCAGCTGATCCATTTCCAAAGGCATTCCATTTACCTCCTTTATTAGACTACTTTTTAGCAAAATGTTCTTTACTCACATCAGTTTATTGCCGTAGTCTACTGGTTAAAAGACAGAATGTTAATTTATCTATCAAAATAATAGTTTAAGTCTTTAAATTTGTTATTCATCATACATAAAAGAGAGATTATAAAAGTATTTGCTACTACTTCAAACTAGATTGAGCTCCTCCACTAGAACCATAGAGTTCTAAGTTACCACAAGCATAGCTTTAGTCTCAATTACATCAGGGCCAAAGCAAAGAATTAAGGAACTGCAGCTGTTTTCCTACCTATCTACCTCCCACCACCAAGAAAACAAATTAAAAAATATCTGCAACAGTTGGGTGGCAGGGGGGTGGGCAATGAGTCCGTGTGGACTAAATCACAGCCCCGTGTGGTACAGACATTCCTTGGACTTCAGTGAAGAGCTGCTAACATCTGATCTGAGCTGTGGTTCTCAGAAACTGTTTCTGAGATCTTGTTTAGTCTTTGTTTAATCAAACCAGGGTGTGAACTTGAGCATTCGCTTCAGCCTGTGAAGCATATGAGGGGGGAAAAAAGGAACAAAGATGAGTTACCAGTGACTGTAGACTTAAGAGTACAAGCTTTTTTCCCAATCTGTTCTGGAAATTAAAGCTTTTTTTTTTCTTGTGACAGTTTGTAAATGTGCATAATTCAATATCCTCACATTTAGATGTTGGCAACATGGGCCACTACTTCAATATTTTTGATGTTTCACGGTCAGCTTCTTTCATCTTCAGCACACTCCAGTTACTGCCAGAAAGGGCATGGGAGTGCTTGGAGTAGCAAAGTTCCCTTTAAATCCCCTCACAATCAGGAGAGGAACACGGAACCTGCCCGGGGTTTCATGGGAAGCAGGAGACTGATCCGTTCGTGGGGACGCAGACTTGTGAAGTTCATCACTCACTGTCTAAAACAAGCATTTTACTAACTGACTTCTGATACAGATTAAACGAAAAGGTTATTTTGATTAACTTCTTGTCATTTGTCATTTTGTCAGGTGAGCTGAGAAAATGCCATTTAAATTCTACAGATGTTTATCTTTATTAATGTCTCAAAATTTACCAGAGGGTTACTTTATTTTTCTGTGCTACATAATAATACCTTGCTGCTTTGAGGTGCACTGACTGGTCGGTCTTTTGTGTCTCCCCAGTATTTATTTAAGTATCATTTATTCATTGTGATTAGTAATCAGATCTGGGTAAGAGAGATAAAACAAATGTAAAAATATTCCTGTCTCTGAATTTTTTCCCCCTTTTAAGGCAGAGGAAAAGTAAAACAGGTCATCAAGAAATTAAATACATAAAGATCAGGGGTGAGATAATGATCTCATTTGCATTGCATTCAGGATTTGTTTTGAAGTTCAAAACATGAGATCATAAACCAGTCAGCATTTAAATACTGCCAGCTATATGAAAGACTAAATCAAAACTAGCTTTTTTTTTTAATTTTATATCCTCTAACAATTATTTTCTCACTTGATATTTTCAGTCTTTCGGTTGGTGGTCTCCAAATGTGAAGTTCTGTCATCTACAATTTTTCTTTTTTTTTTTTTTAATTAAAAACCCTATAACATCCAGAAATAACCCCAAAAGTCTACTGTAAATAGCTGTTAGGGGACAGTAGAAGAATAGAAGTGTTATTGGACAGGAGACAGAATTGCAGATACTGGGTTGTTCAAAAAGCTGCTGCTTTAAAAATGTTTTTCTAGTGCAGTTCAGGGCTTGACTTCGGGCACATGAGAACTTCTGCTACGTCACAGAAAAGCAGAGTTGGAGGCAGCTGACCCCAAATGCTGCTTTCCTGTCCATTAGAAGATACTTCACAGACCTTTTGCAGCGGTGTTTATATCTAGTCATTTTTCAGACATAATGCAGTATTCAAACTTTGGGGATGGCTGAAGGAAAAGAATCTTTTTGCCTTTTTTTTTTTGGGGGGGGGGAGGTGGGGATTGTGCCTTTACAGTCTGCCTCAGAAATGTGGAAAATGCTTCACAATGTTTTACTGACCAGATTATTCCTCGTGTACCCAGAGAAGCTGTGGCTGCCCCATCCCTGGAGGGGTTCAAGGCCAGGTTGGATGGGGCTTGGAGCAACCTGGGCTGGTGGGAGGTGTCCCTGCCCAGGGCAGGGGGTGGCACTGGATGATCTTTAAGGTCCCTTCCAATTCTAACCATTCTGTGATATCCTTCTGGTAAGGCTGGAGATGGATTGTACAGCTTGTAGCTCCCCTTTCCCAGTTTCTTGGACAAAACCCCCTTGCTCTTTTCACAAAAGAGAAATTAATATTTTGAGCATATCCAGGTGAGGACATATGGCTGTGTCAGGGCTTCCCTTTCCTCTGTTTCCCTGACCAAGGCTGTGACAGTTTTTTGCCTTCTGTGACAAATGGGAGCTGAGCCAGCTCCTGACTATAGTGGAGGAGAGAGCTTAGAGATACAGGATAACCTTTCAGGGATGCACAAATTTGCTCAAATAAATAAAATCAGGAAAGGGCACCATATTTTTTCTTGTTTCTTTTTCCAATGCTCAAACCTAACCCGTGCCCTAACCACCATGTTACTGTGAAGTTGTTTGATTTGCCATTATTTAGGTCATAGGTTCAGATTTGTCCCAAGATGTCACAGGGCCCAATCTTCTAAATTAGACACACGCAAAATTACATCTTCGCTTTGCTAGTATAAAAATGGAGACAGAATAAAAGAAACCCATATAAGTAAAAAGCAGCTCAGGTGACTTTTTGCAGAAAAAAAAAATGGAGTCTCCAGTCAGCCCCACTGCTCAAGCTGCTCTTCCTGCTTGTAATCTATTTTCTGCTGCATATAATCAGCCAAACAAACACAAAATAATCTTGTTTGGTGCAGACTGCTCTGTTGGCACCTGAACAGCACCTAATGTGCCAGCTGCTGCTTTGTTTTGGTTTGTTTGTTTGTTTGTTTCTCGCTGTATTAATGGATTTTTACATCACTTTTATTATCCAGAGGAAAATATAATAAAGACCGTTCAGGATGTGCGGATGCCAGGGTGGTTTTGTGGAGAAACTGGGATGCGTAGGGTCTATTTTTGGGGTTAGGTGATTGTTGTGTGTTTTCACTTGATTACACCTGTGCCAAACGCGTGGCCATTTGCTGCTCTGAGTGGGTGCTGAGGGTCTGCTGAGGGTTTTGTGAGGGTTCCTGGACACTATGGACCTCACCAGTTTACAGCAGGCACCCTGCCGAGCCCCTGCCACCGCTCTAAAGGACCATTCCGTGCCCCTCTTCATCCGCTCTGTTCCTGAGAAAACTTGGTTTGAAAGGTGCCAAATTTTTTAGGGAGAAGGTGAAAGAAGGGGGGAGGTTGGAGTTTTTAATTGCATGTGTTTCAGATAATTTCTTTTTTTGTTTGCTTTCACTTTCTCGATGGACTGTCTCAGGTACGTCAGCACCTTCCATGCCTGCATAGTGAGAACAGTATGAGAAAATCTGAGAATATACTCTTTTGACCCATAAGAAGCTCATCAGAAAAAACCACTCATAAATGTGAAAGCCAAGATGTTTAGGGTTCTGTTAAATTTAGTTGGACAGGCTTGTTTTAGCTGTTGGTAAAACAGATCGTTTACTTTCCCAGGTGAAATTAATGCTAATTCCAGAAGCAGGAAAGGAATGATTTTTAGGACTTGTAAGAATTTTTGAGTAGTTGTGGAGAGAAATATCAGAGAAAATCTCAGATAGTAAAGCACTAGTTATAGCCTTTTGTGCACAAAATGACTATTACTTAGCAAATAATTCTCATAACCTTCACATACACAATAAGCATAGATCTTCACATACTCTTAAAACCCCCACGGACATTGTAAATGCTAAAAAATCATACCACAGTAATTTAGAGGGGAAAATTTGATTTATCTTG
Source organism: Scolopax mira (assembly GCA_004320125.1). NCBI lineage: Eukaryota > Metazoa > Chordata > Aves > Charadriiformes > Scolopacidae > Scolopax > Scolopax mira. The sequence goes on from BJBW01008161.1 coordinate 35,528, forward strand.
ATTTTGTGTATTGCCCAGAGACCTTCCCTCAACTAATAATCAGTTTCATATTTCTGATAAAAGCTTCATTCAATGTGTATGAGCTTTAAAGAGTTTTAGACTGGAAGTGCTTATAAAATACTTCAGGAAAATCCTTGTTTAAAAATGTTGGGATAACAGCTACCCGTGAAAACACTGCAACACAGCATTCAGACTCTTTTTATGTCTGTACCCTAAGCCATACTTAAACACAGCTACCCCAACCTCTCCTTCTTTGAATTTTTAAAGTGCAATACATTTCAGGAATAAAATAGATAAGTGGTTTATGGTATATGCTTAAGCATGAGCAGTAATGTGAAGTGCATGGAATATATAGAGCACAAAAGTATATATGATGGTGTGTCAACACAGGCAAACAAATAAACATTTGAGTGTGTATGCATACATGGCTTTTTGATATATTAGGATATGGGGCTTTAAAAATCATTATTACCAGTGTTTACCACTTGCTTGCTTTCCAGTCTGCATGGCTTATTGCGTATTATAATTTGAAAAGATTATCTTACTAGGGTAATGAACAATAAAAAATTTGTAATTCATCCTAATAAGCTTGAATGGTAACCCACATGCCTTGGACATTTCTAGCCAGGCATAATTTATCCACATCTTTGGCTGTGAAACAGTGTGGATCTTCTTAACTGAGTCCCTGACAGATGGTTTAAGCTTTTTCAGGACTACATTTCCAATCATTTTGCCCATATTGCAAAATTGGCCTTGAAAAAGGGTAAAGAGTTGTTATGCTGCATTAACATCTCTTCTGAATTGCTTGCTGTGAAGGACATGAAAAAAGGAAGGAAATCGGAAAAGGAGAGTTTTAAAAATAGTTGACACTGTTGTTGAAAGTTCCAAATGTTAGATGGAGGATGACCTTAAATGTTACCCCTCGCCTCAATTTGCATGTGAATATGATCACATTATACCTAACAATAAAAACACAACTTTTGGGTACCTTGTTTCACAAATGATTCAGGTGGCATTCAGTATGAAGTGTTAAAAGCGCTGTAATTAAAAAGACTTTCTATAGTCTTAGACCCTGCTCCTGGACAGCACAATGGGTTGCTTTTAAATGAGCAGGGATTTCTGTGACACATTTCAAGATTTTTTTTTGCTGCTCTGAATGGAAGGGCTCGAATATCTGCCTCCATTTCTGCATGAGATGTGGATTGATCACACGGACCGTGCCAAATTTTCATTTTCTTTTGCAGCTTCAGCTGACTGGCTTCTTCATATAAAGCACTGTTCTTTTCTTCTTGCCACCTTTTAGTTTATGATAAAAATCAATGGAAGCTGAAGCCTTTCACAGTCATCTATAAAATGCAATTACTGTATACAACACACAGTAAAACTCCCGTGGTGTATATGTTGAGACATAATTTATGCCACTTACCTCCAGAGAGGTATCGATCCCACTCTGCGAATACCTTCCAAAAGGGCTGCTGAAGGCAAGCTCAAGGAAATATGTGGTTATTGGCTCTGATCTATAATTTGATTAATAATGACCTATTTGTTGAACTCTGTTCCTTAAACCCACTGTTTTCTGTGACTGGACCTTTTATCTTTGAATATTGCCCAGGCTGATCTCTTTGGGGACCCATCCCACCTTGCTGTCCCCCCAGGCTCTCTGTGACCCCCACCAAAGGAACCACAGGAGAAGGCTGAAACAACCTGAGAGACTTACTTCTTATTTTATTTTTAAATGGCTGGCGATATCTGCTAATCCTGAAAGTGGTGGTTACTTGGCACAGCCCAGCCCCCTCTGTGCTGGGACCCAGTTCTTAGTTTCTCCTGGGTGTAGGAAAGAAAAGCAATTCTGAGTAAAATAGTCCAGCAAGGATTCTCCAAGATGCAGGGTAAAAACTCCATCGCTTGTTTTAGCTCATGGTGTTGAGAGCTGCAGCCTGGTGCATAAAATGCCAAGAAAACCCCTCAAGAATGATACAGGGCAGAAAATGGGTGGATTTTCTGTGAAAGGTTTCAGTGTTCTGGTGATGGGTGATATATGCTCAGTGAAATCACAAGAACAAACCCCTTCTGCAAGAGTAAACCTCTGTTACTCAGCGGCTCGTCTCAGGTAAATTCCTCAAATAAAGAATTGTTGAGTGGTGTCTCTGACCTGACAGTTTCCATTCCAAAGTTCACGTTCCTTGAGATGCTGTGAGAATGTTAGCAATTTGCTGTACTGCGTGGGGGGAGAAAACCCTATTGTGTATTCATAGAATGAGAGTTCAGGAGAGTTTAATTCGCTTTGGGCAGAGACCTGGGTAGCAGGGTAAGCTTCTCTATTATACGATTACAGTAAATAGTTCAACCTTTTTCTGACATAAATGCTCTGTTTTGGGATTTGACAGGAGTTAATTGCCTATCGTGATTGCACTGTGGTTGATGAATGCCATAGTGGGACATGACAAAATAATATTTATTGAAAATGAGAAAAATAGCCTGTTAAAGGAATAGTAGCAATGTAATTTAGGGCCAAATTTGCCTAAACCAATTCAGAGTAGAAATAAACATAATAAGGGACACCTTTCCCTCCATCTATCCATTTGGTGGGGTTTTCCACAAAGCATAAGCTTATTTCATCACTTCTGGAAATGTAAAAGTGATGCTTGAGTTTTCTAGTGATTTGTAACAATGGGAGATTGTGATTTTGGTCTGTGTTCATGTAATGCTGGTTTGGGCTAATACATTACTTTGGTTTTTCAGTGGTGCACAGTGGCAGGACAAGAGGGAATGGGCACAAAAATGGACATAGGAAGTTCCGTCTCAACCTGAGGAGGAGCTTCTTACCTGTGAGGGTGGCAGAGCCCTGTCAGAGGCTGCCCAGGGAGGTGGTGGAGTCTCCTTCTCTGGAGACATTCAAACTCCACCTGGAGACGTTCCTGTGGGACCTGCTCTGGCAGGGAGTTGGACTGGATGATCTCCAGAGGTCCCTTCCAACCCCATAGATTTCTGTGATTCGTCCAGGCTTAGGGCACTGACACAGTCTGTTAGTTGCTGTGCATCTGCTGATGGGTGATAACTTGCCAGAATCTTAATTTCATTACTTTCAATCGCATGACTGTACACCAGAAAACTTCTGTGGAAACTGGATCAGGGAACAAAGCAGGTATAATAAATCTGCCTTTTTTTCAAAGAGAAGGCTCAGCAGCACAAATACAAATGATTTATACCTCTCCCAAGCTCCATTTTGGCCAACAACTGTTCCCAGGGGTGTCTCGAAGAGCGTTGGGGCCTATGCTTGCCTTGAGTGGAAGATGCAGCCCGCTGGGTTTGTTTGCAAGCAGAGCAGCTACTCCAAAGTGTATTTTCTCTTATCAAGGTTGACTCAAAGGGAAGCAGCCACCGGGATGTGCAGGGAGCCCAGCAGCAGACTGGCCTGGCACCGGCCTGAGGGCTGTTGCGCTGCCGGGAACCAAGCCAGGGCAGAGGCCAGAGAAAGGACCGGTCACCGGCGCAGATGCCAGTGCTCAAGGAGTATAATCTGGAGCTTGACAGCTGCCAAACTAGACCTCGGAGTAGCCAAATGAGTTGGCTTTTTTTTCCAGAGTAGATGACAGCAAGTGGCCAAAGGGACCAGTAATGGCAATTCTCCAACTGAAGGACTAAACCAAAGCCAAGCTGGTGTTTCTGGAAGAAGAGGCACCGCCAGCAGAATCCTAATTCAGATGTTTCCTGTTGTTGCATCCACACATCCTGAAGGGCTTAAAATGAAATGCAAGAATAAAATGGAAGCTTCCTCCCTGTTTTGCCAAACTCCACCCCAGTCTGGGGCAATAGCAAAATAAGAAATAGATACACCTTACCTTGCCTTCCCCAAAATTCATCTTCCATGAAGCAAGACGGTCTTCAAATTAGCAACTCAGCCTTGATCGTTAGGCAGCTGGGCACTGGCCAGATGGGTCAACCCCTACACTCGCTATGACATGGCAGAAGGTAGGAGGTGTGTAGAAGCAAACTGTGACAGCTTGGGACCTCCCTGGAGTGTTGGTATTAAACGCTGCTAATTCTTTCTAACCTCCCTTTGCTCTGTGGTGGTTCCTGGTGCCCATGGCTGACCTGGCAGCCTTCTACCCTGCAGTTACAGAGCCACCTCTCTCCCCTACGCCAGAGGTAGGTCGGGGCAGAGGTCTCTGTCCTCTGCCCAGACACCTCTGGTCCCCTGCTCAGCTCATAAAGCTCCTGTCCCAAGGGGAAGATTAACTTTGCTACCAGAAAAAGCCAACGTTTCCCACATTTATTCAGGTCTCTCTAAAAACCTTTTGACTCAGTTGAGGGTGAGGCTTCATGAGGGCAGAAAGAGATAGAAAGAGGGAGAGACGGTTTGAAGTTAGAGAGATAATGTTTTTGAAGTAAGAAACAAAGAAAAAGCCTGAGGAGCAAACCAGGAGAAAGATTTCCTATTTGAGAGACAAATCTAGTGTGAAAGGAGATTGATTTCTGGGGGAAAGGCAATATGAAAGCTGTTACTAGAATTGACTTTTTTTTCTAGTACATCTGGAGACATCCTTTCCACTTTATACATGCAGGATGGACCTTGTGGCAAATTACAGAATGATGTGAGACCTGAACAGATCATATTTCTATGACCATCTTCATCTACTATATGTCCCTTTTCAGGCAATTCACCTTCTTATAATTGAGCCATCATCTTAATGTGTTAAACTCAGCATGGAAAGGAAGTGTTTCCTGCTTCTGCTCTTAAATCTAGAATTGAATCCATGGTAAATGTGACCAAGTACTGAGGATGGCCATGTTACAACCATACAACCATATTTTTCTACATGCAAAAATGTCACTCCAGGGTGACATTTCAAATCTTGGGTTACAAAGCGAGCAGTAAGAAAACTGAGATTCCTAATTGTTGGATCATCCAATCTTAGGCCAGAAGGCAATGAAATACAGCTTATGTTTTTATGCTTTGCCTAAACTTACTGCTTTCCTCCATTGCTTACAAAGTGACAAGTTCAGGTACAGATGCTTTGCAGACATCTCTAGCTAGATCAGGTGAGTCCCACTCAACGGAGTCTTTATGGGAACCTGGAGCTGGGCCCCCAAATCACTAGCACAATCCTTTTCTTGGGGCTTGCCTACAGATCAATAAGTGGGATACTCAACTAGTTAGAGACATTGTTCTCCTTGCTTGAAAAAGTGGAGTGCAAATTTTCCCCCATTTCACTCAGAGGGGAGCTGCACCCTGGGGCTCTTTGTTAGGAAACACACAAGAGAAGCACAAGGTGTTATTATTACAACTGTTATCACAGAATCTGATAAAACATGTGTGGAACCTATTCTTAAAAAATCCAATGATATGGATTTTACAGTCTTTCCAGGCAATCTGTTCCGATGCTTTGCTTTCCTCACGTTAGAAAGTTTTTCTAACGCCTCATATAAAGTTTCCATATTGTGTTATTTCTTGTTCTAATCCCTATGGACATGGAGAGCAATTGATTCCCCTTCCTCAGCAGGATGCTGTTGAAGGCTGTTATGACATTTCCTCTTAAGTGTTTCATTCTCCAGACTGAACAACTCAGATTTTGTTCAATCTTTACTTTTTCCACCCTCTAATCCACCTTGTTGCTCTCCACGGAGCACTGCAAGGAGTTCACATCTCTCGTGAAGCGTGGTGCCTGAAGGTGCATACGGTATGGTTGCTGCTTGCTAATTCGGGAGTATCTACAACCAAATCTCACGCGTGGTGCTGCCTATACAAACCTGGGCACTAGTTTTTGCAGGGAGTTGAGGCTGTTTATTTCTGTGATCCCCCATAGACCACAAAATGTTTCCCGCCGGCTCATTTTTCTTCTATTTGTACAGTTGATTACTTCTACGTAAATGTAGCACTTTCCCTTGTCCTCACTGAATTGCATCCTATTGATTTCAGACCGCTTCTTCAAATTGTCAGGTTCATTTTTAATAGTGAAAAATGAGGTCCCCTACCTCAGAGCCTGCCTGGGCATAGTTCGGTGCAGTAACACGGGAGGCAGGAAAGAATCACAGACTTTTCTCCCCCTCACGTTCCCGTGGGGTGGGAAGATACAAAGGCTGCAGCTCTCCTGGCATGAGGCCATGCTTTGGGGTAAGAAGAAATAATCATCTTTTGTTACAGTGGAGCCTGAAGGCAAGACAAGTTTATCCTACTGTTAGAAAGTGGTTTTGAATGTTTCACATAAAGTTCCCCATTCCGTTGTTTCTTGCCTTGGGAAGGAGAGGGAGAAAAAATTATTCCCACTCTGCAGCAGGGGGACCTTTTGGTTTTCATTCACATGAATCGGTAAATGATTCTTGTCTTGCGAAGTTTGTAAACTAAACAGAAGAAATCAAGGGTCTTAAGAGTTAATGGGAAGGTGGTAAATGATATATTCATTTTTTGGCATTTCCTAGGAAAGGGCTTAATCAGGTGTTGATGAGAGAAATGGAATACAGAAATATAAGGGTAGAGTACACTAAAGTGAAGGGGACTGAGCATTCCAAGGGCAACAGAGAGGGAATAAAGATGAAGGGAGGAAACTCTGGGAGGAGACTGTAGAAAAGAGTCAAAGGCAAGCCAAGAAAGTCCAATTTAACTTGTGTAACATTGTCTGTTAAGAGGTCCCCATTTTGTCTCTGTCAGGCAACAGGTCTGTAGTGGTCCTCACCCTAGAATTTGTCTTTAGGGCCATGAAGCAGGAGAGGAGCGTGCAGAGGAATGAAAAGGAGAGATACTAGTGAGATGTGTTTTGTCAAAGGTCTCTGTCTGGAGCTAAGGGTGTGTGCTCACTTTGGGAAGGTGCTAAGAGAAGAGGTGGCCCCTTTGAAGCTACGTTCCACACCCCGTGACACCTCTGGTGTTGTACAGCAGGCTCTTCACAAAAGAAATGTATCCTGTGGATTGATTGGAAGAGGCTGATGTGTTGGTTTTATTTTTCTCACCCCACCTGCAAGGGCAATGCCTTCAGGAACACTTGCCGTGGTGGTCTTGAACCCTGCCTGTAGAGCACGGTCCTTCCATGCACCTTTAAAAGTCTCTCGCCCGGTGGTTAGAAAATTGCAGTCTATTCTCAGTTGCTGACCAGTTCACTGTGAATTAAAACAGGGTGTTCAGAAGGGTGAAATCAAAACCATCTATAATCCAAGTTCTTTCTTCATTTTTTTTTTCATTTCATTTCTTCTTCCTCCCCCCCTCTCCTCCCTGACATAATTGGGACACATTAGCTTCACTGTCTCAGTTCATTAGGTCATTTCTGAAAATCGAAAATCACAGTTTTGTGTTTGTTGGTGTCTTTTTACTTGTAGGAAATCATTTGCAATGAAACTACTTCTAAATTTCCCACTGTGTAGAAGACTCCAGAGCCCTTTGCTTATACTTCATCAGAAGAACTGCTGGAAATAATGGCTCTGAGTCAGGGAATCATGTTGCCCAAGGACTCTGGCTTTGATAATTAAAAATGCCGGTCCCTCATGGCGTTGAAAGCCCTCAGTTCTCATGGACCACAGAGGGTCTTTGGTCCTTTGCAACATCAGGACCTAACTGTGAAGTAAGCTTTGCAGAATATGCACAATATGAGTTTATTGGTGATGCAGTATCAAAAAAAACAAAGTGCAAGAACAGATGAACAGCATTTGTGGGGTATCTAAGTGCAGTTCCTTTTAAGCAAGTTGCACTGACGATGCTCTCTGCAGCCCATGATGTTTAGAACAGCTAAGACCTGGTCTGTTGCTATTTACACCCAGCAGAAAATAAAAAGAATCAGAAGCTGAAAATTTAAAAAGATGACTTGTAAAGGGAAAGAACTTACAGTTTGCCTGAAGGAGGCTTTTATTGAATCTTTATATGGCCTTTACAGAGTAAGAAGTTCAGGATTATCTCTACAGGAGAAAACGTCCAGTGATTTATATGCTAGAAGATTAGTGGTAAAGGGGAAATCTGTTAATTTTGCCTTTCCCAGCCTTTTTACCCCAGCTTCACTTCACTCTTTCCTTTCTTCTTCAGTCCCCCTCATTCCTCTTCCTGTCGATGGTATCTCTTCCTTCATTTTTCCAAATTACAATTTCAAATGTCAGCCTAGTACTACTAAATAGTAAGCCATCCCATTCTATTTTTAATGGCGTCTTTGAGTTCAGAAGAACTTTTCTTGCATGTTTTACTGCTTGTTTAAAGATATTCCCAAATGGTCAGTGGCTGAGAGGCTGGGAGGTGCAATCTTGGAACTGAGAACCTGAGAACCTACTCTGAATTTTCACTGTGCAGAACGCTTTTGCAGAATATTTGCTTTACATTCTACAGCCAGCCCTTGGCTTATTTTTAATAAGTGGCTACAGCCTGAGTAAGAACTGTGTTTGATTGCTAGATATGACTTTGAAAGTAAATGCTTTCATTAGGACCTCTATAACGGACTTGGATATTTTTTAATCCAAAGTTTCGTTCCTGGAACGATTAGTTGCCTGTTCTCTAGCCTGAGGGAAGCTGCCACAAGGGAAAATGATATGAAAAATGGATGTAAATGGAGAACTGTGCCACTACCGCTTAAAATTCAGTTGCTTGTCTGTGATGTTTTCAAAGAATACAAAATCATTTAAATATGCAAAAAAAAAAAAGTAAAACGTGCAATCTATATCAGCCATAATAAATTGGGGCTTCCTAAAAGAAAGAATTTGGAAAGATAATTTGCACATTTTGTTTGCTCATTCATTGTAATTTGTTTTCTGTGGAACATTTCAATGGTCTCAGCAGTTCAGACTAGACTCTCTGTAAGTGGTGAAATTGTTCCTCCTGTGACACAGGAGAGGGGGCTGGCAGTGGGAAATGCAGGTATGACTCTGAAGAAGTCGCTTACTGGGTAGATGATGGTTGGGAAGGTATGTGTGACAGGTATCAAGATGGGTTATTTCCTGAGATGTCTCCTGAGATGTTTCCTGGTGAGACCTGTGAGATTAATCTGGCCAGAGTCTGGACTTTTGCCTATGGATTTGGAAGTGGGAAGGGAAACAAGTCTTTTTGAAATTAAAATTAACTGCCAGGAAAAAGATGCACCTCCAAGCAGCAGTTTGTGTTTACCAACCTGTGCAGCCCAGGGAAAGCATTCAAAATCTCAGAACTGTGGTGGGAGAATGGATGTAAAGACAAGGGATTTAAATCTATGCAGAACCAGGGAAAGTTATGAAGAACAAAAAAGCCTCCCCAGAAAGCGATGCTTCCTCTGCCTCATGGGGCTAAAGTGCTACTGCAGAGAACGGAGAATGTTTAGGGAGATCACAGAAAGCAGGAGTAGGAGAAGGCTGGCAGCTGCTAAAGAGTATTCAGGTCAGACAAAGACATCTGCCAAAGACATCAGTCATAGGAGATAAGGGAAATTACAGTTGAACCAAGGGAGGAACAGGTGCTGCTCAAAAAGGAGTATCCTGGAAAGCTAATGGTATGTCGGAACCCAAAGTTAAATAAAAGAGCCAAAAAATTAAATAAAAGCTATATATCTTTGTGCACAGCGGAAAAGGCAAAGTAGGTGGTCTTGATTGCTTGGCCATGTGGTGAGGAGAGTCCTGAAACACAGAGGAATGAAAAGTAAAGATAGAATGTCTAAAAATCTGACTGTGACTATTCATAATGAGGAGATTAAGCCATCAAATAGTTGAGTAGTGCTACACCTGAATTATTCTATGTTCTCCAGGGAGGAACACTTTCTTAAGACATGGAAGTGCCTACAGAAAAACTGTCTTTATCTCACAGATTATGACATTTATTACATTACCAGCACCCTGACAGAGCTATTTTGTATGAAAAAACCCAAAGGAGATTGATAGGAGATCAACTGGTTAAAGACCACAAAAGGGGTGACTTTGGGTATCTGGCTCTAAACTCCAAAGAATAAAACATACTCTTTTTGTAATATATGAGGCTTAGTCCAATTGGAAACAGCTGAGATGCCAGGTGTGACATTGATGTAATTAAGCCTGATTTATTAAGTGACCACAGAGTTGGAGGCACCACATTGGAGGCTACTTTGAACAGCTCACTATAAATCTCCCCAGTAATCAGCAAAGAGGAATAATATAACATGGAAGAAATAGAAATATATAATACCTTCACTTTATTAACACTGTACTTCAGCTGAAGCCATATACATCTAAAGGAGAAGAGGCTGATGGGTACACTGCAAAAATGGATAGAAGCATGAAGCAATTCTAATCTGAGGAGAGAGAGGAAGTAATGAATTTTAGAAAAAAAAAGACACAATGAAGGTATACAAGATAGTGAATATTAATAAGAAGCTAAATCTGAAGCTTGTATTTACTTTCTAAAGATTTCATCAAAAAGGGACTTTGGTTTGAAATTGAAAGCCTCTGCAATTAAAACTGATAAAAGGAAATACATTTAAAGATAATATTTAATTAACCTATGTCATTTATGCAGAGAATGCAAACATCCACAGTACATTAGAAAGGAAGCAACAAACAAAAAAATAATCAGAGACTTAAGCCTTCAGATGTCAGCATGTTTGCCAACCTGGGGAAAAACTTCTCCTTGGTGGGCAGGTTATTTTAAAAATTGCCATTTATGATTTTTGGTTTTTACTTTCTCTCACACACTGGATTCTGTCTAGGTTACTGGAGTATCTGTGGGTCATTTTCTTTAGAAAAGAGGTGAAAAGCTAGATGAAAAATACCCCCTGCAAATGTCGCAAGTACTTTGACTTATAAGATGCTCTCTGAAATTTCTGATTCCAAGTCTTATCAGCAGAATATCTTTAAAGCCCTTCTAAACTCCTATTGGAGTGTTAGCATATACTTTTGTAGTATTTTCTTTACTTAAAAATAGAAAATAATTTGTTTTCTCAAAGTAAGGTACTAGTAAAGTACGGTAATAAGGTACCAGTAAAGGTACTAGTTCATATCTGTTTTTATCACTCATATACTTGGGTGAGGGATGAGAATGAAAATAGAAAGCTCTATATGTATTTTGTGGTTTCTTTGGCAAATCTGCCAACGTGGAAAAGAAAGGAGGCGATGGCCCAGAGCTCTCTTCCTTGAACCTGAGCATTGTTTTAGGTTTTGAGATTGTGTCTTCTGTTAAGGATGCCGTGCTGGGCTGGGGTGGTTGGAGCCGACCGATAAGAGGCAGGAGGGTGATGTGATTAGTATCTTATCTGTCTGTCCTTGAATTCCCTGCTCCTGTGACCTCATCTGCATTCTCCTAGACTGGCCGGGGAAGTGTGTTGAGGGAAAGGCAGGAGAGATTACAGCACAAGTCCGTAAGGAAGACTCATTTCAAGCACATCACCAGGGCACTCTGACTACTCTGCTTCTGAGCCCCGTGATGAATTGCCTGGTAATGTCTTTTCAGATTACCTGCTGACTATGGCTTATTTGCATGTGTCTTCGTGACATTTATGGTTAAGAATGCATTTTTAATGAGTTCTTTTTTAAGAGCGTGTTAATATTCTACATCAAAAAACAGATTGTCATTTTTGTATAAAAAATAGATATATAATCATAGAATGGTTCAGGTTGGAAGGGACCTTCAAGAACATTCCAGCCCCCTGCCCTGGGCAGGGACACCTCCCACCAAATCAGGTTGCTCCAAGCCCCCTCCAACTTGGCCTTGAACCCCTCCAGGGATGGGGCAGCCACAGCTTCTCAGGGCAACCTGGGCCAGGCTCTCACCACCCTCACACCAAAGACTTTCTTCCTAATATCTCATCTAAATCTCCCCTTTTTCAGTTTAAAATTGTTCCCCCTCATCCTAATGCTCTACTCCCTGATCCAGAGTCCCTCCCCATCTCTCCTGGAGCTGCTTTAGGGACTGGAAGGGGCTCTAAGGTCTCCCTGGAGCCTCCTTTTCTCCAGGCTGAACCCCTCCAACTCTCCCAAACTGTTCTTACAGCAGAGGGGCTTCAGCCCTCAGCCCGTCTTCATGGCCCTATATATAATATAGCTGTTTTTTCAGACTTAATACACACCCTGCAAACGTATTCCAGAGGTCACGCATAATGCACTTTAAAACCCCATCCGTGTAGGTCATCATTTGTCTCTGTGAGGACCAGGGAAGTACAGGAGCACATGCTCACCTTAAGTGTAGGGGAGTGGGAAACATTGGAGGTTGCTGTCTGCATGTGAGCCATCTAGAGGTGGGGAAACCTTGGTTGGTCCCAAAGAGAATGAGTTTGCAAAATTTAATTGGCAGGAGAGGTGTGTGGGGAAAGAGGAGAGGGGAAGAAGTAACTTGCATCCTCTGAGAGATGTCATTCCTGAGATGGAGGAGGGACTAGAAAGGGAGCTGTGACTCTTGGCAACACTATAGTGGAGATAAAACAGCTAGGATTTCCCCATCCACTGGCAATAAGAGGAAATTCTCAGTTAGTCCTTAGCAGAGTATTTTTCTTATAAATACATTTTTTTCTGTGTATTCTCTGAATGCTTTCAATGCCAATAGTTACATATCCCTGCTCTAAGAAGCTAATAATTTGCTTTCGCATAGACTACTCTAAGAGGGACAACAAAACGGTGGGATGGGGAAGATCAGAGCACTGAGCCTTGGGAGATTATTCACATGTGGCATGGGCACAGCATGGAGAAAGAGCTTTTTTATTTTTGTATAGACATCCGTTTTATGACTGCTCTTCACTGCTAAGGTAGCATAAAAGGGCTTCTGTAAATGTGTCAAACCTCCATGGGTAAGTGATTAAATAGGTCTTACTTGATAGACGTTCTTGTAGCAATCTTGGCCCAGCAGTTTTGAAGAGGGGCAGAAATGCCAGTGATATTGGTGTTGACAGCCTGGTTTGATATTGGCATGGGTTGTCAAAGAGGTTTCCTCTAAACGTTTGAGACAACCACACCAATTCACAACCAGCCATCCTTCCAGGTGGCTGATGGCTGCTCCCAAACCAGTAGCCTCATGGGGTTTCTATTACCTTGGACGTTTTGTGGGAGAGAGCAGCAGAAGCCTGCTGAGTGTGGAAATGGGACATATTTCCAAAACATCTGTTGACATTATATATGCTGAGTAATTTCATTTCAAAGTTGTCATGTTTTTCAACATAGGACATCTGTGCTGGTAGTCAGTCTCTGTGAAGTGCAAACAAAAATGGAATTAAATGTACAATAAATATGCTTAGACAAATAATACTTTTCAGTAGGGAAGTAAACACGCAGTACCATTCCTTTATCAGCTATTCCCTCTTCTCAGGGAATGCACTTCCTCCGTTCAGCTGCCTAACCACAGACCAATATATAGGCTATGTGCCCCAAGTGATTTTGGAACTAGAAAGCTTTCTGGCTATGTAAAACAACTTTTTGTCCAAACCCTAGTTTCTACTCTCTTTGGTACCTGATCTTTGCTGAGCAAGTTGAATTCATAACATCAAAGATCCCCACAGACAGGGTGAGGCAGGGTTGGTACTTAGTCAGGGAGTCACAAAAGCTCATGTGCTAATCACTGGGGGAGTTCAGTTACCCAGTAGAGGGTAAAAAGAGGGGTGTCACAAGCATCACTCCTTTGTCAAGCCAGGAGTCAGAGCCTGGAATCGCTGTGTGCACTTAAGTATCTCTGTGATGCCAGATGTTGCTCTCTCACAGAATCACAGAATAGGTTGAAAGGGACCTTTGAGATCATTGAGTTTCAACCATCCTGCCCTGGGCAGGGACACCTCCCACCACACCAGGCTGCTCCAAGCCCCCTCCAACCTGGCCTTGAACCCCTCCAGGGATGGGGCAGCCACAGCTTCTCTGCCCAACCTGGGCCAGGCTCTCACCACCCTCACAATAAACAATTTCTTCCTAAAATCTAATCTCAATCTCTCCTCTTCCAATTTAAAACCGTTGCCCCTTGTCCTGTCACTGCATTCCCTCCCCAGCTCTCCTGGAGCTCCTTCAGACATTGGGAGGCTGCTCTAAGGTCTCCCCAGAGCCTTCTCTTCTCCAGGCTGAACACCCCCAGCTCTCTCAGCCTGTCCTCACAGCAGAGGGGCTCCAGCCCTCCCAGCATCTTCATGGCCCTACAGGACCCTGCAAGCAGCTTTGGGAGGAAGGGAAGGGCTTGGGGCTCTGGGGTAAGGAGTTCTCTGGACCATCACCATCAAGGGGAGAGAGATCTCCTCAGCAAACTTGCTAATTTATATTGAACGTGATGTTCACAGTATGATCTAACCCTCTTGGCAGCTTGGGTCAAGTGCCTGGGTCTTGCTCCTCCTCATCCCTGCACCTGGCAAGGCTCAAAAACACTGAGACCTTGAATCCCACAGAGCCTGGCTGGTTAGAAAGTAAACATTTTCACGAATTCACATGCCAGAGTCTTGTAAAAGCGCTGTTTTCCCAAGCATTAGAAGAGCAGTCCTGTGTCACTCAACCCAGGACAATTTCTAAGGAAGAAAAGCCCCAAAGTTTTAATCCTACAAATGGTCTGACCACACGCTATAGAGCTGGTTTGATCTCGATAACCTCAGGAGAAGGGGAGGCACCCCCCGGCCTCCAGAATCCCCCAGTTCCACGTCCCCGGACCACACCACACACTGTACCTGGAGCCCTTTTCGACCTCCCCGTTCACCATGGGGATCCACTTGGTGCGAATCTGGAAGGGGAGGAAAAGGAAAGACCCATCAGGGCAGCCTGGGGAGGCAGAGGCAGCTCCCAGCACAGCTCCCAGCACAGCTGCCATAGCAGCCAGCGGGGCCCCGCAGCCATCTGCTGCCCGGTGTTCCCCCGCACCAGCAGGCAGAGCAGACCCAGGGGTGCTGGATGCCAGCAGAAGGATGTGACATCCCTGTTGTGTCCCCCAGCAAGCCAGGACAATAGCCAACATGGGGCTGTGCTCAGTCTGTCTCTGCTTCCAGGGGAGCTGGAGGCCACTGGTACCCACCCACCCCAAAAAGCTGTGGCAGCTGGGAAGGACCCAGCGCTGGGAACCCCTTCCCCTCAGGGAACTCATTACCTTCTCGATGGTGGCCTCCTTGGTGACATCGTACACCACGCAGACCACGTCGGCCTGCAAGAAAGAAGAGGAGGAGGGTGGTGAGTGAGGGTCACCACGGGGCACCCACCGCAGCAGGGAGGCAGCCCGAGCCTGAGGGCACAGCCCTGTGGTAGCCACAAGCCGGCCCCGTGGCCAGGCAGCCCCAGCCCCACACACAGCACCAAAATCCAGCACTTTGGGTCAAGCATCTTGGGGAGCACCAAGAGTAGCTCAGATGAGACCTGCTCTGGCACCCATCACCATCCTGCCACCTGTTAGGGCAATTTTTGTGGTTTAATTAAATCCTGGCTCCCCACCTGAGCCTGGGAGGTGGAACTCAACTGTGCAATGGTGGGTGTCTTGCACACGTGAGTGTGCACACACACACATGCACACCCTCTGACACCAACGACTCGCCCGCTGCCAGCACAGCTCCACAACAGGCTGCGTGGAGCAAAGACTCACCCCTTTGCCACACCACATCTGTCTCCAGGGAGCTGCCACATCTGTCTCCACATCCCACACCTGGTTCCCTGCTCCCACACCTCGCTGTGTCCCCCCCCCCCGCGATGGCACTGCCTGTGTCCCACGCTGGCCCAGCGGCCACCACCCCCCTCCCCGACACCAAGGCTTTATTTGAAGCAGACAGGAGGGATCACTGGCCCTTTCAGGAGAGAGTTTAGTGCTAATCCCGAGGACACACAAGGGTTTAGGCAGGATTTCCCGGAGCCTCGTTAAGCCTCTGTATACTCTTCTGGCTGGGTGGAGGGAGCAGGCCCTCCCCCTGCCCGCTGGCCCACCTCCTTGGCCACTAGCCACCGAGGTGGAGGGATTAAACAGCTTTGCTCCCGTGAGCACACAGGAAAGAGACAGTTTTAATATCTGTAATCAAGAGGTTCTCTGTGCAGAGCCTAGGTTAATCCCAGGGTGGAGAAGAGCAGCTGGGCCCACCCCAGCCGGGCTCTGAGGAAGGTGGGAGCCCTCGTCCCCGCCTGCCCAGTGCTCCCCAGGGCTCCAGCTCCCAAAACAACTCCTCTTTGCCACTGCTTCATCAGGCAGCCACAGGGACCTCACACAGGGAGCAGGTGGGGTCTCACCCAAGCTCAGCAAGTGTTTTTCCCCCCCCTTCTGAGTCCGTGGGGAACATTCCGAGGGCAAAAGCACATCATCTGCTCAGCAGGCTCCTCCACCTCCTGGTGGGCAGCGAGCTGTCCCCCACTGCTCTCCTTCTGGAGGCTCCCCAGAGGGCTAGGACAAGCCACGCACAACAGCTTACAAGGCAGAGAAGGATTACACAAACCTCTAAACACACCGATAGCATTAATCCACAGATAACCAACTGCCTGCGCAGCTCTGGTGGCCAACGGGGAGGGCCAGCAGCCACGTGCCACTAGCCAGCTACAGGGCTACGGGCCACCACAAGCTCCTGTCCCGCAACACCCCCCTCCAGCCCCACTGACCTTAGCAATCTCCTCCTGCAGCTCATCCTCTGTCTGCTCCGACTCTGGATGGGGAAGAGAGATGTCACCAACTGCCCCCAGCAGTGGGGAACCCCTCCCACTGCCCTCAGGTGGGCAGAGAAGGGGAGGAGTGGGGCTGGCAGGGAGCAAGGAGGGACAGGGCCCTACCTGAGTAGTCCACTATGTGTGTGGGGACCTTCTCTGGGGTGACAGCAGCCGGGATCGTGATCTCCTCTGCACGAGGGGGCACCTGCAAAGCCAACAGACTCTGTTACAGCCACGCAACCAAGAGGATGGGTGACAAGGGGACTTCACATCCCCCACAAAACCGCTGCCCAGCGCCCTCCCTGCCAGGGTGGGATGAGCTCCAAGATCACGGATCACTCTTGACCCACTGGGCAGAGGCTGTGGCTCAGCTCACTACATTTCAGCCCTCACAGTGAAACCCCCAACTGCCTCCCAGCCCCAAGTCTACCCTTGAGACACATCTGATGGCACAGGAGGGGAAGAGAAGCCAGCTTGCAGACAAGTCAGCGCTGCCACCCGCGCCACATCTCTGGAGATAAGCCCCCAGCTCTCCCCCAGCTCCGTGGCCTGACCTCTTGGCAGCTGGGGGAAGCACTAAGCTGATTGTCCGGGCTTTGCTGCAAGAGCACGGGAAGGTGCGTGGAGCCTCCCCCAAACCCCTAAACCTGATGCCTCCCTAGCACACACATTGCAGAGGGCACCAACTGCTCATGGGCAGCAGGAGAAGGCACCTGGAGCAAATGTGTCCAGGCAGATTGATGCCGACTCCCCATCCAAACTACGATGGGACAGTGAGCTGCTGGGCTCCAAGGGGAACACCAGGCAGGCTGGACGCTGTTCCTCACAGGCAGCCCAGGTGAAAGCATCAGGTGTTTCCCCAGACACACACAGAAGGGCAGGGAACGCAGCTCGGCTCCTTCCAAGAGCTCTGTGCTGGTGCCACCACAGCAAGGCTGGAGCTGGGGAGCAAACGGTGCTGCCGTGCAGGGAAAGGCTGGGCTCCACGGGCTGCTGTGCTGCTGGATGCAGAGACCCCCCAGCCTCATCACACTTGTGGCAACAGTGAGGAGTGAGGCCCTGGGAGGTACCTACAGCCCTCCCCATGGCGGATGGTACCCCGAACCGGGGATTAGAACACAAACTGAAGCCAACACCATTTCAGCTGGAGCTCCGTGTGGTCCTCACAGGCTTCAGCTCACCCAAAGCAGCCCCGGGGCTGTCCCCAGTGCCCAGGGAGCCGCACGGACACCCACGCCTCGGGGACACCGGGGACAGAGCCGTCCCACCGCCGCCTGGAAGGGCACCCGGCGAGGGGAGCCAGGGCTCCCCATCCCACTCACCTCTTCGGGGAACTCCTCGCCCACCAGGGCCATGATCAGGGATGTCTTCCCCACCTGGGCTAGGAAAGAAAGGGAACACGGTTGGCACCGGCCCGGCAGGAGGAGCCAAGACGAGAGCCGGCGGCCGGTGTGAATCGCACCCGCAGGGGGCACCGGGGACATCGGTGTCTGTGCCCTGGGGGCAGAGGCCGGTGAAGTGGCCCGGGGCTACTGAAGGGAACCCGTGAGAAGGGCCCCGCCCGCAGGAACCAGCAGAAACGGCGGCCGGAGGGCACCGCTACCGGGGCCATCACAGCGGGGGACACACCTCCGGGGCCGCAGGCAAGGCCCGGCCGCTCCCCCCCAACCCCCGCCACCGGAGAGACCCTCCCGGTGGCGGGCGGCACCTTGGGCACCCACCCCCGCCCTCCACCTTACCCTCCCCGAGCAGGAGGATGCGAACGTCCCGCTTCATGGCGGCGCCGCCGCCACCGCTCCCGGGGCCGCCACCGCCTCCCCCCGCCGCTTCCGGCGGCTCCAGCGAGCGGCGGCGCAGAGCGGCGCGGCCGGGAATGGCGCCCCCTGGCGGACGGGCGGGAGAACAACACACCCCCCCGAGACCTCCCAGCGTCAGCTTTCCATGTTTTTTTGGGTTTTGTTTTTTTATTTTTATTAACAAAAAAGAAAAAAAAACAATCAAAATCAGCGAATGGAGCAGCAAAACACACCGCGCAACCGGCCGGGTCTGGCCGGCGGACCCGCCGCCGCCGCCTCCACCCCCCGCGGCCTGCGGGGCCTGCTTGAGGCCTAAGCCGGGGCCTCGCCCAGGAGCCCAGGCCGGGGTCCGCCCCCCCGACTAAAGGAGCACCACGGGTCCAGGGGCCTGCCGGCTCAACTGCCCGTGAGCTCCCAGAGGAGCACGGCGCTGTGAGAGGCCGTAAGGAGGCAGCGGCCGGAGGGGGCGAAGCGGCAGAGGTGGACGGTGTCGTCATGGCCGGCGTAGTCCTGCGCCTCGCTGGTGGGGCAGCGCAGCAGCCTCAGGAGCCGTTCTGTGGGGAGAGGACAGGGCTCGGGGTTGGGAAAAAGGAGGCTCTACCCTCCATGGGGCTTGTCCCTGCTGGGAGCAGCGTTCCCGGTCACCTCCCGGGACCTTTTGGCCCTGCTGAGTCAATAAGCGCCAGGAGACAGTTTCTTTCCCAAGCGAGCAGGCAATTAACGTCTGGTAATGAGGAGAGAGTGGGACATGGCAGCTCCATGCTGTGTGTCCAGCTGTCACACTACAGCAATGGATGCAGCACCGCTTGTCTGGGCAGCTCTGCTGTCGCACAGCCCCTGCTGAACCCGGGGCCAGGCGCTGTGCTCTGGGGCAGGCACGGAGCTCATCCCGCTCCGGGAGCCACTGTCAGAGCAGGATGGACATAATTCTGCCTCCTCAGGCAGATAGAAACAGCTACAGGAGCAAAGTGCTCCTGCCAGCAGAAGGGTGCTGACCCTCCCCATGCTGGGGGTAGGTCCCTTGTGCCTCCTGGGCTGTAGCTCACACAGCCACAGAGCTGTGACAGCCCATAACCCCAAGGAGTCATTCGAGTGACGAATCCTGCTCGTTGACAAACACGACTGAGCTCACGCATCTCGTTTCTGACCTATGAGTCTCCCACAGCTTTCTCCTTGCCTGACACATACCCTCACAGTCCTCACAGTCCCAGAACCATAGCTCCCCAGGGTCTGAGGGCACAGGCTGGTGTGTGTGCATGTCTGTCTTGTTTAAAGGAAAAAAAAAAAGACATTTGGTTTCCTCCTAACTCAGAGGCAGAAGGGGAGATCCCTCCCCACCAAAGGTAACCTGAGGACAAGGCAGGCTGGGCAGCGGAGCCTCTGGTACTCACCGCCGAAGCCGACGGCCATGAAGTGTGCAGCGGGAGACAGGCTCAGGGATGTGGCGAAGTAGGGCAAGGAGATCTTCTCAACCACCTGTGCTCCAGCAAGAGAAACGCACCAACACCTCAGAAAGGAGCAGGGAGGAGACCAGAGCTGCTGCAGTGACTGTCATTAGGAGAGTAAAGGGCTCTTCTTGAAGGAGGGGGGAGCTGACAGACAGATGCACAGCACCTCTCAGAGCTCAGAAAACCTGCCAAAGGCACGGATTTTCCAGAGGGGACTCGACTCAAACGGATTTAGAGATCGTTAGCGCTCCTGAAAGCCAACGCCTTCCCCTCCAGCGGGATGGCAAGGCAGCAGGGCAGCAGCAGGGGCTGGCAGCCTGCCCAGGCACAGCCCGAGGCAGGGCCCTGCCGCTCACAAACTCCCGACTTTCAGAGATGAAAAGCTGTTGCCCTGAGCAGCAGTTTGCCTGAGCCCACCCCACACCTTCAGAGTTGGCTTTAGGTGTGGGGCGACACGGCCTCCCCACCACTGCACCTCCTTCCAGGTGCCCACAGAGGCAGAGGAGCACCCGTGTCACCCCGTCGGGGCACCAGTACCTGTTTTTTGTGCAGATTGTAAAACAAGGCTTCCTTCTGCATCCCAAAGCCCACGTAGACCAGGGTGCCGGGTTCCCAAGGGCAGAAGGCGGCCAGGCTGGGTGGGAGGCCACCGAGACCCTGGTGGGGGAAACCAAAGGGAACAAAATCAAAGCTTAGCTTCTCCAGCCCGACCCAACACAGTGGGGACAAAAGGGACACCAGCCCTTGGGCCGTGGGTGTTCGAGTAGCGGGAAATTAGTACAACGGAGGCTCTTTCCTCCCTCTGACATTGCCATCTCCTGGCCCTCTCTCACAGCAAAGAACCAGGGAGCAGCCCCACACTGCCATGGAAACCTGAAGCAAATTGTTGACTGTCATAGGAGGGGGACGCATAGGAGGGTCCAACAGGCTGAATTTCTGCTGAGGTGTTATTGCTTGAAGGTGGGATTGGGTTATGGATGGGTTTAACACATGAAAATAAGCCCCAGAAGATAGATCTTTAGCAGTGGATGCAAGATGAACCCTTCTCCTGTTCATTGTGGGGAAACCTGTAGTGAGTTTCCTTCCTGGAGAGAAAATCCAGCAGTTTGGGAATAAACAGAACATTAACAGAACCCAACTGCTGTGTGAGCCTGGTGCTTGGCCCTGAGGGCACCTCTGCTTGCCCCCCCAGAACAGACCCAGCTCCCTTCTGCGTGCCAATGTCACACGCACTGGGGACCGTCTCCACGTCCTGACACAGACCCTCCTCTCTTTCTAGCAGGTGTCCTGCTGTCCAAACCCCACACCTGGGTGGGAGCCCAAGCGCTCTGCAAAGCACCCCAGACACACAGGGCTTGAGTCCTTGGCTCGGGGAACCCCGCACTGGGCTCCCAGTGAATATTCACGCTCTGAATATTCATGCTATTTTGGGGGTGTCAAAGTCAGCAGCACGCTCCCAATCGGGTCTCTCTTCTGTGCCCTTCTCTGCTGCCTGTGCTCTGTTTTGCGTGGCGCGGGGCTGTCAGCTCTTTGCAGATGCAGGTTTTGACTCCTCCCGCTCACAAACTCACTGCTTCCTGGTGGTTCGTGCGGCCACGGCTCCCGCTGCCTTTTGACACGCAAGAACACGCACCAACAGGAGGCTCTTGGAGCAGCAGAACTAACAAAGGTGACTTTCCTAAGCACACACTCCCTTTAGCCCCATCCCGCTCACAGCGTCGAGACATCCCTCCTCCAGCTCTGCTGGTGCCAAGCCCCACGCCACGAGTGGGCAAGTGCCACGCTCACCTCGGGGCCAGCAGGAGCCGGGAAACTGAGCCAGTCGAGGAGCTCGCACTTATCCTTCAGCCAGTCGGAGGCCCAGACGCTGACCCGCCGGTCCGAGCTGGTGGCCAGCCAGAGCTCACTGCCTTCCACCCCGAAGTCACGGGACTGCAGAAGATAAAAATCAACGCTGTGACTCCCGGCAGCACAGAAGCTTCGAAGGAAACAGCCCCAGGCAACGCTACAGGCTTGGGGGCAGAGTGGCTGGAGCTCGTGGTGTTGGTGGCCAGCTGGCTGAACAGGAGCCAGCAGTGTGCCCAGGTGGCCAAGAAGGCCAACAGCATCATGGCCTGTGTCAGGACCAGCGTGGCCAGCAGGAACAGAGCAGTGATGGTGCCTCTGTACTGGGCACTTAAAGCCTGAGAACTTAAGCTAAATTATTATCATTTCTGCTGTGTGAAGGAAAAAGACTCTCCATGAAGGGAAGGACTAAGGAGATGCTAAAACCATCACGCTGCCGCACAACCACATCTTCCCAGCTCCACAGAGCAGGCCAAGCTGCCAAGGGGAGACTGGGGAAAGCTCACCGAGCCGTTTCTCGGGGGCACAGGGGCTGAAAGCCCAGGCTGCTTTCAAGGGGTGTTGCTCTCTGAGAGCCCGTGGGGCAGACACACCTCCCACCTGCGTGTAGCATGTCTACAACAGCCACCAAAGGTCCCCCTGCCCACAGGCACTCGGGATTGCACCTGCAACACCCACAGGTTTATCCCACTGAAGACATCCCTGGATAAAAACTGAAGAGAAGTTACTGGAGGGGATGGGGGCCCCAAAAAGAAAGGTCAGGGACAATGAAGTCAACCCAACAACATCACCGTAGTGACACACGGGGACCTTGCTCTCACAGAGCACCGGGGCAGAGGTGAGGTCTCACCTGCTTCCTGGTGCACTGGAGGACAGTGATGGGGGAGCCCTTGTGCTCAGCAAGGACGTGGATAGTCATTCCGGTGTGAGAGCTGCTGACGACCACCAGCCCGTCCTTGCCCCCCGATAGGATCATTTCTCCTGCGGGCAGAGGGGAGAAAAGAACAGGACACTGGTTGTAGGAGAAGAAAAAGCCCATAGGAGAGAGGTCTGAGATCGTGGGATACCAGTGTTCTAGAACACTGTGAAAAACTGGGAATCCCCAAGTCAAGGGCTGGGTAAGGTGAGATGTCTCAGAGGCACCCACTGAAACACTACTCTAAGAAAAAGCTCCTGCAGACTGTAAGCAGGAGGACTCAAGGGCGTGTTTGTTGTACCCAAATCCCTTTGCTATACCATTGCCAATATATCATAGAATCATAGAATGGTCAGAGTTGGAAGGGACCTTAAAGATCATCGAGTTCCTGGGCAGGGACACCTCCCACCACACCAGCTTGAGCAAAGCCCCCTCCAACCTG
>BJBW01008162.1:8033-21678 GCA_004320125.1 Scolopax mira
AGAGATGGGGAGGGACTCTTTATGTAGGAGTGAAGTGATAGGACAAGAGGTAATGGTTTTAAACTGAAAGAGGGGAGATTTAGATTAGATATTACAAAGAAATTCTTTGCTGTGAGGGTGGTGAGAGCCTGTCCCAGATTGCTCAGATAAATTGTAGATGCCCCATCCCTTGAGGGGTTCAAGGCCAGGCTGGATGGGGCTTTGAGCAACCTGGTCTGGTGGGAGGTGTCCCTGCCCTTGGAAGAGGGGGTGGAAGTGGATGATCTTGAAGGTCCCTTCCAACTCTAACCATTCTATGATTCTAGGATTCCCAATGTCAAGGATCATTGCCCTTTATACAGAACCTGGCCCAGTAAGACCCTTCCGACCTGCAGAGAGAGCAGGAATTAATTCCTCTGGGGACAGAGGTCTCAGTAAGCGATGCTGAAGCACCATCAGCCCAGGCATTTCACCTCCTGCATTCTTTCACCTCTGGTTCCACACTCTTGGCCTCCCGTTTCCCCCCATCCCGCCCAGCTGCAGCCCATGGTTATGAAGTGATGGAAGAGAGCTGGCGTGGAAATTCTTTTCTCACGTACCTGGAGACCAGCATAATTTCATATTAGAAGCTAAAATTAAAATCCTATTATAATAAAAGAAGCCGGAATCCCGAGGGGACAACATACCAAACATTAGCTGAAAACACCTTCCTGAGCTCGCAAAGGGAATCGTAGGGGAGAATGGCATCTGTTACTCACATCTGAGTGCAAATTCTTTCCACCTGCGACAGGCAGAAAGTCAAAGCCCCTTCATTTTCTGCTCAAGCCGCCCATCTAAAGGCCCCTGTAAACTTCATTAAGGGGCTTTCCATTGTGGCTTGTGTGGATGCTGCCATCAGCCTGCACCGAGGAGGCACCTGGGGATGCTGGGCCAGCTGACCAGTTTGCGTTTCCCAGTTAGAGTGAAGAATGATGGAATGCTTTCATTTCCTGAGCAAAAACTGCCACAGTTTGTATTCCTACAGATATATCAAAGCGGGCTAGAAAACTGCTTACCAGGGCAATTGCATCTGCTATAGGGAGAGAAAAGCTTGACGCAAAGGAGAAGAGATGAACATAGGGTAGATGACATAAGAGATGATATTTGGGTAGCACCAGCAAGGTAAGAACATAAATACAACAATACATCATAATACAACCAGATGTTTTTTTACTATCTCCAAGGATGGAGATTCCACAGCCTCCTTGGACAACCTGTGCCAGTGCTTGGTCACCTACATGGTGAAATAGCATTTCCTGATATTAAAAGGGAACCTCCTTTCAGTCCCTTGTCCTGCCACTGGGCACCTCTGAAAAAGAACTCAGCTCCTTCCTTCAGGTGTCTATAGACTTTAGTAAGATCTCCCCACATCTTCTCTTCTCATGGCTCAATAACCCCATATGTGAGGTGCCTCAGTCCCTTCAACATCTTCACAGTCCTTTACTGAACTTTCTCCATTATGTCCATGTCTCTCTTGCACCGAGGAGCCTGGAATTGGACACAGAAGCCCAGCTGTGGCCTCACTGAGCAGAGAGGATGGATCACTTCCCTTGACCTGCTGGCAGTACTTTGTCTAACACAGCTCAGGACACCATTCAAGTTCTTTGCCAGCTCGTGTTCATCTTGGTGTCCACCAGAACCTGGTGTCCTTTTCTCCTTTCCAGTTGGGTGTTTCCCAGTATGTCCTGGGGTTGTTCCTTCTCAGGGGCAGGAGTTTGCACTTCTCCTTATTGACCTTCATGAGGTTCCCCTCAGCCCATTTTTCCAGGCTGTGGAGGTCCCTCTGGAGTATCAGCCACTCCTCCCAGTTTGGAAATCAAACCTGCTGAGGGTACATTCTGCCTCATCATCCAGATAACTAATGAAGATGTCAAACAGGACTGGAGCCAGTGTTGACCCATGGAGCACACTGCTTGTCACTGGCCTTCTAGTAGATTTTGTGCCACTGATGACCACCCTCTGGGCCTGGCCTCTCAGCCAATTTTCAGTCCACCTCACCTTCTGCTCATCCAGCCATTTACTGCCTCTAAAAGCCCCACGATGTGACATTTACAGAAAGTGTTATACAAAAGCCAGGCCTTGTTATTAAATCTCACTCTCTGTCAGCAAAACACTTGAACATGTGCAGAAGATTTAGGGTAAGTTTCAAGCATGTTGGGACTCCCAACGCCTGATTAAGTGTCGTGCTGAAGCGGGAGGGATTGCTGAGCAGTGGCAACACGCTCTGAGGTCACCTATTGCACTTCATGCTTTCACCTTGATGAATTGCAACCTGGATTTCACTGGCCAGATGCTCTGCAGGGGGGGACTGGGGGACCGAAGTGTCCACCTGTGGTCCAGCACTAAAATCACCTCTGTCTTCCTCAAGAGTGGGGATTTTCATAGAATCATCTAGGTTGGAGGGGATCTTTAAGATCATCAAGTCCAACCATCAACCTAACACTGACAAAACCACCACTAACCCATGTCCCTCAGCAGCACATCTACCTGTCTTTTAAATATCTCCAAGGATGGCGACTCCACCACTTCCCCGGACAGCCCACTGAAGGACAGGGCAAGTACAACTCCTGCTGCAATAGTCAGGGCTGACCCCAAAGAGCACAGAGAAATCCAGCCTCAGTGAAAGACAGGGATAAAATCCTCTAAGCTTTAAAGGAGGCTCCAAGATCTTTGGAGGAGATTCTCTCCATCGATTTATCAGGGGAGGAGCACAGGACCATCAGCTTTCTAACTCTTAGAAAGTCTTGGAGTTATAGAAGCAGCAGAAAAATCTTAATTTTAAAAGAAATCAATGCCCAAACTTGCCTTTTTTGTTGTGAAGAATTTGTAATGTTGTTCTGAAGCCAAAGCTTCTCTGCAACCTCAAAAATTGCAAATAGATTAATATTGGTTGGAACTCATATTTGGGTTTGAGATCCTGAGCAAATCCCTGCAGCCCAATGGCTTGAAATGCATTTCAGCCCAATGCAGGGTTTGGCCCCAAAGCCTTCAAAATAATTAGCCTTCAATGATAAAGGTGACAAGAAGTTAAGCTTAAGTGCTTAAAAGCAAATTCACCTTTAACAGCTGAAGAAATGAAAGCAAAAGATGAATTTTTTACCTTAAACTTTGGTCCGCTTCTATATACGAGTACCTCAAAAAGAAAGAAATTCAACAAATAAAATGCATGGAAAGCCTTTGACAGTGCCATTGCCTCGTGAGGAGGATGAAGGGAGCAGTTGGAATCCATTACACCTCACCCCGTGGCTCCACTCCCTGATCAAGACCCCTTCCACCATCTCTCCTGTAGGACTGGAAGAGGCTCCAAGGTCTCCCTGGAGCCTTCTCCAGGCTGAACCCTCCCCAACTCTCTCAGCCTGTCCTCATAAGAGAGGTGCTCTAATTAGAGGCCTTCTAATTAA
The DNA here is from genome assembly GCA_004320125.1 of Scolopax mira. NCBI lineage: Eukaryota > Metazoa > Chordata > Aves > Charadriiformes > Scolopacidae > Scolopax > Scolopax mira. The sequence continues at coordinate 11,453 of BJBW01008162.1, forward strand.
TTAACGGCCTGAAAAAAAAAGGCTCCTTGAATCACTTTTTTGAGGATACAGCTCAATCCAGTTCTCTTTTGTAGGAGCTGAAAAGCCTTCCCAAGTAAAATCTTTTTATTTTTCAGGTTAGAATGGCTTTTATTAGTTATTTTCTTATGTCTCATAAAGACAAAACCTCCCATTTTCCATGTTGTAGTAAAAGATGGGCAAACAAATGCCCATCTCAAAGGCCAAAATCATCCTGTCTCTAAGCCCCACATAGATAATAATTATGTTATTGTCAGGGAAGAAGGAAGCACAAGAACATTGTTTGGCTGCATCTTCCCCCATGGAGCATCACTTCATCGCCTCAGATCTGCCACATTATTTGGAAAATAAAGGGTTTAAGGTGGAAGGGAAATTGGGAAGCTCTAAGCAGGACATTAAATTCTGCTCCACAGGATGACGAGGGGGTGGGATAAAGGATTTTTTACTGCAACTTCTCAGCCAAGTGAATACAAGAGAGAAAGTTGCTATTCCAAGATATATTTAATAAGAAGAAATTACAGGTTGAAAGTCCTCCAGGCACACAAAATGCAGCTAATGCACAGTTCTAGAATATTACAATTCTTACAAACAATATTAGAATTTTTTTTCCTGTTTTAGCGTGGACATGGACTACACAAACCACAAAATACTGAATCGGATGCAACAGCCAGTGCTAAACCCCACAACAATAAAAAATATGGCACAGAGAATGCTAAACTAAATGACCTATAATTAGTATTTACTTTTGGCAATAATGGTTTGCACTGATTCAGGTCAGAGATCCGTTCCCAGTCAGCACCAGGTTCAGTTAATCATCTTGTGCAAAGTACACTTTAAAATGAATTAAGTAATTAGTTGTGTAAAAGTTACCTTCCTTTCACAGTAAAACGACAGTGATTTGGGTATCACAGGAAACAAACGAGGGAACCCCAGACAGGATTTGATTTCACAGTACATAGTGTATGTAGATAAAATCACCATATTCAGCAAGGTAAAGTGCATGCCAGTAACAACTTGGACGGTAAATTAAGAATTTGCAGGGCAGAAATACACTTTACTCCAATACCAACACAGTAATGTCAAGTAATACAAAACAAGGTAGAGTAAGAGCTTGAAAACAACAAACTCTACATGATTTACCACGTCTTTCTTCAAAAGGTAGGGCTGAAGTACTCTGAAACAGGAAAATTTTACATCAACTATCAACGGAATAAATAGTTCAAAGCTTCACTAGTTAAAAATATTGCACCAAAAGTGTTGTATTTGAAAGCAATACAAGAATTTTTTAATATAAAAACACTTTAAAAAAAATAAGACACGTTACAACAGCTACTTTTGAACTAAAATAGCTGGTAAACTGTAGGAATTGATGAGAGGTGACAGATGTATGGATTACCTGGAACCTCACCTATATAACATCAAGTTAGGAGGGGAAAAAAGCTTCCACTCTCCTGTAGTTTCGATGGAGCCAACTGTAAACTCAACAAAACCGATGAGAAAATTGACAGTATTCCCTTTTATTCTAGAAACACAGAAGTCTTGAAATGCTTCACCACCAGCTAGTGCAAATAAATAAAAGCCACAAGAGATAGATGTACCACGATCATCAAATGTTATAGACATCTACATCTCCAACCACAGTTCCTTTGGTCTGTGAATCTGGAGGAGACACATAGAAACCTCATGATGCTCCACACAACTCATGAAGTTCCCATTTAGAGTGAGAGACCAACAGTCGGAGATCCTTGGAAAATGAAGGACAGAGCAGCAAAGGGACAAGAGATGTTCCACTATCAACCCTCAGAGATGTGGCAGCCCAGATCCAACAGGAAATTTAAGCACCACATTACGTTTGTGATGCTCTGAGGGCAACTACATCATCCCACATCAGACCGCTACCCAAAATATAAACCCACTGTGGGCAAGTGAGGGATACAAACAGCCAGCTCCCAAGAACCGAATAAATTTGCTTGTGAAGAAAATCACTTCCTCCACTCCAAAAATCAATTCCTTCCCTGGGTGTGCAGCCTAAAGAGGAAAAATAAAGCACACAAAGCCATGTAGATGATCATTGAAGATCAGCAGTCCCTTTTTGGAAAGCAGAAGCATGTGTTTACCTTCAACAATTCTTTTTTATAACTGACTTCAGTAAGAAAAACATTTCTCTAATGGCAAAACCACAAAAATCTGCTCAATAAGGAGACGTCTCTACCAACACACACACATTAACTAACCTTCTCCTCTTGATTTCCCAGGACATGGCAAGAGACAGCTGTGGCCACTAAGTCTTCATTACTCTTATAAAATTTCTGGGGATATTGAAACCATGATTGAAACCTATTAAAACTATTTGCTCAGGGAACGCAAGGTTTTATCACCACCATTTGCTCACCTCAGCATTGACTTACACCCAAAAAAAGCCTCAATGACTTGCAGTCGGGACATCTGGCCCTCAGTTCAGCTATTAAGTATTTTAAATAAAGACCTTGAGAGAGAATTAAGAGGCTGTAATCATCTAAAGTAGTCTCATATGCAGTTCATTCTCTTTCACTTCTCCGTTGCAGTATATAAAAGAAAATAATAAAAAATTCAAAAGCAGCAACATAAAAAAGCACATAAAAGTCGATTCAGATTATACCACATCCCTTCATATTTACAGATTTTCTGTAGTAAAGAATCCACTATCATTTTTTTTCACCCTAATTAAAATCCTTGCCCTTTTTAATCCTAAAACAGTCTTCAAAGTCTGGAAACATTTTCAAAACCCTCAGGAAACCCGACAACAGCAGCATCATGTTCCAGACGCTATTGCAAACAATTCCTACGCAATCAAAGCGTCGATTAATGCAACAGTCTTGAGAAATGCAGTTCTCCAACCCTCCTCTTCCTCACAATGTCATCCTCGCTGGCTCCTGCTATGTTAGTTTCTTCATCCTGCGGTTCTGCTTGTCGATATTCATCGTGGCACGGTCAACAGAGGTAGTGATGGAATCCAGAGCTTCGTCCTGTCTCTCCAGCTCCGCTTCCGTCTCCAAGGCAAGGCCCTTCAGCTTCTTTAGGATCTGTCAGAAGAAAAGACTTGAGAGCTTTCAGTGATTGACCAGCAGGTTCTTTGGAAAAACGTAATAGGCCCTCGGTAATGAGTTATTTCTCTGCTTTAAATCACCAAATCATTTGGTGGAGTCTGCCCTGGAGCGTGCTGGTGAGAAGACACAACTCTTGCTCTGATAAGCTCAATGGAGATGAACAAAGCAATGAACCAAAGACTGGAAAAATCAAACTTGACATGTCAGGGTTAGATCGGGAGGGGAATAAATTAGAGGTAAATATCAGTGTAAACATCAGCTTTTTGCCAGTTCTGTTGTCATGTCCTTGGTATGACTCATCCTGAGAGGCTGCACCCGTTGAGAGCCAACAAAGGCCAAGAAAGAGGCCCATGTGCCTGAAGGAATAGCAAGGTCAGGCAGAGATTGGGTCAAAGGACAGAAAATGATGTTTCACTACAATCCACTAAAGAAAGAAGTGTCATTGGATAGAACAGAAGGGAAAAAGTGAGACTTGGGCGACCAAGCAAAGGATTTTCAAGGGACTGGAGGGTGGTGTGGTGTGAAGGGAAGTCAAGGTGACCAAGAGGTTCAGGTTGTACCCAGGATGAGAAACAACAGATGCACTGGCCACAGCTCGAGTTGAGGCCACAAGCTTTATATTACACCTCGACCAATTTACACCACTCTTAGCAAATTACTGCTCGTGTGTGGGGCTGGAAGCAAACACCCTGAGCTACTCCAGGATTGGAAGGAGACCCTGTTATCTGAAAAGGCCTACAGATACTGGTCCAAACAGGGGAGAAGACTCTAAAGTGAAAGGAGAAAGCCAGGCTGATGCGTTCTTAAGGCCAGGAGACATCCGCAGCGATGCCATACGCTGACTTCTGGGGCTTACACAACTCTCATTTTCATCAGATCAGGCAACCAAAGCCAAAAGCAGAGATCCAAACACCACAAGAAAAATCTGTCTCAGTTCCTCACCCTGTAACACTGGCTCCTTTTAGCAGCAGTCCAAGGTGTGAGTTATACCATTGCCTTTTCTTCCCTCTTGTGGCTACTGCCTTAATAAGCCCGGTTGCATGAGCTGAAGGCACCTGCCTGAGAAGGAAGTCTCAGCTGCCTTCCCTCAGATGTATCAGAGGAAGATTTGGAAGCATCATATCACATGGACTGGAAATCCAGCTTCTCAGCCACTTCAGAGGATCATAAAAGGGTTGTCAGTGCTCGTTTACACAATAGAATCATAGAACGGTTTGGCTTGGAAGTGACCTTAAAGATCATCGAGTTCCAACCCCCTGCCCTGGGCAGGGTCACCTCCCACCAGACAAGATTGCTCAAAGCCTCATCCAACCTGCCCTTGAACCCCTCCAGGGATGGGGCAGCCACAGCTTCTCTGGGCAACCTGGGCCAGGCTCAAACCACTCTCGTAGTGAAAAATTTCTTCTTGAGATCTAATCTCCCCTCTTTCAGTTTAAAACTGTTCCCCTCATCCTATGGCTCCTCTTCCTGATCAAGCGTCCCTCCTCAGCTTTCCTGGATCCCCTTTAGGGACTGGAAGGGGCTCTAAAGTCTCCCTGGAGCCTTCTCTTCTCCAGGCTGAGCCCCCAACTCTCTCAGCCTGTCCTCACAGGAGAGGTGCTCCAGCCCTCCCAGCATCTCCTTGGCCTCCTCTGGACCCATTCCAACAGGTTCACATCCTTCTTCTCCTGAGGACTCCAAAGCTGGACACAGTACTCTGGGTGGGGTGTCACAAGAGCATAATCTGTTTCCTTAGACATCCACGGAAGGGTCCAATGGAGAGGACACTCTCCCACCTCCTGCTTAATGAGACCAGTTTATCCAATCAATTGCAATAAAATTCTCCAAGAAAGCAAATTATCCCACAACATCAACTGCTGTGGTACATAAGTGTTCAGGTAACGCTCCTGAAGATACCAGAACTGCAGCCCATCTAACAAAAGAAATGGGTGGCTTTTCCCCCTTAGAGAGGGGAAAACTCTATCCATGTTTAATTATTTTTTTTTTTCTATTACAACTGGTGAGCTCTCTTTTCTTGTTTTCCTTTTAGAGTACATATAATCAGCCCCCAGAAAGCTGCTGTGACACATCAGCAGCCCCATCGTTAGCAGCTCTGCAAATTACCTGGAGAAGGTAATTTGCTTGAGAAAAGCAGCATCGTATGGAGCCGGGACTGCAGGGGAATTCCACGCAGACAAAAAACTTTGACTGAAGCTGGACATCAGCCACGGCAGTGAGATTTATCTTGTAAAACATCTCTCAGCTCTTTCCATAAATCATAAGCAGCCAGAAACACGGCTAGGGTGAATAACGGTTTGCAATTTGGCTGCCAAAGCAAAAATACAAAATAAACCAGGGATCAAGCTTAATCCACCTTTTTTTTTTTTTTTTTTTTCCTGCTCTTACCAAAACTATCAGCTAAAAAACCCTCTGCTTCTATCCCCAATGAAATGCTTCAAGTTCTTTCACTCTAACAGGAAAGCAAAGCTGAATTCCCCAAACTGGAGGTGGTGGATGTGTGTAGGATAAGCAGCAAAAAGAAAAATGACATGATCAGATCCATCACGTTTGAGGAAGTGAGTCTGGAACAAGGTCTTGCCTCCTTTGAGGAAGTAACTTCACTACTTGGAAATGGGAAGTTATAGGTGGCTCACCCTCAGTCCTTCCTTTGAGCTTCTTGCCTATATATTTATAGGCAAGATTTATAGAATCATCTAGGTTGGAAGGGACCTTAAAGATCATCTAGTCCAACCATCAACCTAACACTGACAAAAAAATAAATAAGATCTAAGAAATAATAATCACCAAACCACATTCCTGAGGACCATGTCAACCCATCTTTTGAACACCTCCAGGGATGGTGCCTCAACCACTTCCCTGGGCAGCCTTTTCCAATGTTTGATAACCCTTTTGGTGAAGAAATGTTTCCTAATATCCAATCTAAACCTCCCCAGTGTCTGCCCACGCTTCTAGAGCACAGTTTGATGTGTGCCTCAGAACGGTCCCTCTGGCCATTTAGCACCTTCTGCAGCAAGGCACACACTTAGAATCACAGAATGGTTTGGCTTGGAAGGGACTTTAAAGCCCACCCAGTGCCACCCCCTGCCCTGGGCAGGGACACCTCCCATCAGACCAAGTTGCTCAGAGCCCCATCCAGCCTGGCCTTGAACCCCTCCAGGGATGGGGCAGCCACAGCTCCTCTGGGCAACCTGGGTCGGGCTCTCACCACACTCAGGATGAAAAATTTCTTCCTGAGATCTAAGGTCTCCCTGGAGCCTTCTCCAGGCTCAATAGCCCCAACTCTCTCAGCCTGTCCTCCCAGCAGAGGGACTCCAGGCTTTGCAGCATCTCCATGGCCCCCTCCATCCCTTCCCCAACAGGGAAGGGATGTAGAACTCCAGGGAGCACTTTCAGAGATTTATCACCAAGCACCCTTAGCAGTGTGGGAAGTTCAGCTTTCCTGACCTGTGTTCTCACCCAGAACATCTCAGTTCATGAAAACCATCAAGGTGAGCACAGAAATGTGGTGACAGTAGTGAAAGTGACCAAGAGAGCCACACAGCAAAGCAGGGGCTGGCACCAGAGGAAAGGAAGCAGGGACACTACTCCTTCCCCACCTTTCACAGGGGCACCCAATTTATTTGTAAATCAAAATTGTGCCAAAAAAAAAAAAAAAGAAAACCCCCGGTTTGCCATGAAAACTGGTTTATTTTTAGTTTCAAACCCGATTATTTTTGATAGGCTTCGCATTCATTAGAGCACACTTAACGTTTAAAGTGCAGAAAGACACAATTGTTGAGAACAGAAAAGCTTTTAAAAATACGAAAGCAGTAAAATGGAAACTCAGGGGGCCAGAGGGCTCTGCTCAGTTCACCTGCCAATTAGGCTCTGCCTTGAGAGGCAGCGGGCAATGGTGATGTGGTTACTCACACAGGAAAAAAACAAAAAGGCAAGCAGCTCATTTCCACCCCTTCATTCTCTTTGCCCTAAGAAAATCTGGGAATAAATCCCTTAACCCTTTGTCTGTCAGCATCTTCAATCGTTCAAGCTGAGCGCTGGCTGCTCGAACCAACGGGACCTGAAATGGTTAAGATGCTTTTCCAGCACAGCCCACAGGGCTCGACGGAGAGATTTACTGGAATCTGTAGTCTGGCCAAAGCCTTTCACTATTTTTTCCTGAGAAAAACGATGGCAAGACGTCTGGTTATCACTGCTCCAGTTCTGTGGGCTGCTCAGAGCAGCACCGTCCTCTGTGCCAGCACGTCACTTGGACGGTGAAACCAAGACGTGAAAACTCAGTTGTGGAACTCTACCTGTGACACAAAGCCAAGCAGCAGGTACGAGCCCATCAAGGACACGTGTTAAAGGCCTGTTTCCTGGGCAAGCTCATGCTGAGACAGCCTCAGAATTTATGCCACCGGGATTATAATTTGGAAAGTCTGATTTAGCCCCATGGCTCCACCACGGATTTTCTGTGCGACTTCAGGCAAGTTACCTAATATTCCCACCCCCAGAACTCTCACTGTCAAAAAAACAAGGAAGCAAATTTGTCAGGGCTCTCCAAATCCTCCCCGTGTCAAGCACTCAATTACAGCAGACTTGGGCCTTGCTGGGAAAAGAGATATCCATCCAAGGTATGTACCCCAAACTCTTGTATAGATTAGGAGGACCTAGACAACACAACATAGTTTAGGTCTTGCTTTATCTCCTCTGTTTTATGTACCTGCTTAAGGAGAAGTCCAAGTGCTTCCCATTTCTCTCTGCTTTGGCTCAAGTAGGGGCTGAAGTGACCAGCTTTAGCTGGAGACCACCATAACGTAGACACAGATGATGGGAGAAGCCTCCAAGCCTGCAGACCTGCTCAAACTCCATCACTTGATCACTTTACCACCTGAAGACCTATATCCAAAGAGTCAGGCACTGTACAAGCAGGGATTGTACCCCAAAAATCTTAAAATGAAGGCCTCAGTTTCGTTTGGGTCCTGAGATACCATCACAGTCACACAATTTAGCTAAAGCTTGCGATCTACTGCCTCAATACACTGGGTATCCAGCAATAAAGATAAAGAAGTGTTATTGTGCAGAAATTATTGCCAGTTGGAGCTTAAACTCCCTTAAATCTTCCCCGAGATCCGCTGCACCCTCCCTGTGGCAAACCCACAGCAGGGATTGAGTAATCTTGCACTGAAAAAAATTAAGAGGCCTGTCCACATCCTCTCCTGCTGCACCTGGAAATGAGCAGGGAGACACTAGAGAGCAGAAATACCTTAAACCACTGCAACGCAATTTAATAGAGGATGTTTGTCAATGCTTCAGGAGACAAGAGCAACTTGCTGTAACAAAAATCTATGGATTTATGTTCTTTTAATATGCTTCCTGTTTGGGATTGTAGCTCAGATGTTCCTTCTGCTTGATCCATGGGTTGCCTTTGGTGTACTAATAGCCAAGCTCTACACCAGCCACTGGCAAAAGAGCTTCCCCCTGCTCTGGAAAAAATCAGATTTATCTTGTAGCACAAAACTTCTGAGCACAGAAAACACTGGAATGGGCAACCTGGACAGGACAGCATGTCCTTTCTATCTGAAGCTGACAGATTTTAAAGCATCAGCTCTTCAGACAGTACGGAAGGGTCAGCGTTTACTATCTTATTCTTAGTGGCTGATTTCTTCCTTTATTTCTTCTTGGATTGATGCAGAAATCTGGTTTTATTTACTTTCTCAGGGAGTACTAAGCACTCCTGGTGCCACTAACACACCACTGACCTTGTCCGGAAAAAAATACTCAAGCAGCTCCACTGGCTTAACTCCCACCTTTTATTTTGCTACCACAAAATAGTTCAGTTACACACAAGTAAATACAAAGCCTTAGTTGTGAGGATCTTAGTTCCCTCCCCATATTGTGCCTTCCAAAAAAATAAATCTGGGGCATGGGCATTACACGTGTCTGTTAAGATGAGTTGTCTATAGGCCATGGAATGAGGCCATCCCATGAGCAAATTTGGTATTTAGCACTTGGAATGAACAGTTCCTCAACACAACTCTCTTACTCTGACCTAACAGTTGTGATTTCCTGAGATGAGGGCAGGATGAAAGGGTAAATAAACACTGAAAGGACTGGGAAAGGAGCAAAGGGCTGAAATGGAACCATGCAGACATGAAAAGACATCGAGGAAGCGAATGTCACAAAGATGTGTACTGGGAAATGGGGTTCCCCCCCTAGATGTTACAGAATTAACTCTTTTAATACTGTCTCTATCTTCATGGCATACACAATCTGCAGAGGGTAAATATCAGGGCAACAGTTTTTTTGGAAGGAGGGGTTTCGGAAATTAGAAAGCACTGGTTTGGCCAAATAAATTCAAATTTAGTGAATTCTCCCCATCCTTGGCCAGAGCCCTTGAGCTAATATTATCACATCCCCTCCCACACCTGGTGCCACCATGTCAGGCACAGCAAGGAGGAAGGCAGAGGTTTGGCCAGAACCCACAGCAACTTCGGAGGCTTCTTTCTCCATCTCTCTAGCACAGCTGAGGAACTCTGTGTTTTTTAACCTAGATGTCCCTCCATGAAGTCCTGGTGAGGTCCTTTCCTCGGGCACCCAATCACAACTGCACATGGCTCAGTGCTTCCAGCTCTGATGGAAGGAATTTAGTATCATTCAACAATTCCTGCTGCAAAACATCTATTGTTATTAGTGCAAGAACTTGTGTTTTTGAGGAGGGAGGACGAGTGATAACCATTAAGTCTGTTCATCACAAATTCCTCTTGCTTCTCCAGCTTCAAAAGTTCTGCTGGACTTCCCCACACCACAAAAGGACAAAGCAGCAGCTACACTTCAGCAAGGAGCACCCTAAAACCCAGCTCATATAATGGTTTAGTTTGGAAGGGATCTTATAGATCATAAAGCTCCAACCCCCCCTACCCTGGGCAAGGACAACTCCCACAAGAGCAGGTTCCTCAAAGCCCCATCCAACCCGGGCTTGAACCCCTCCAGGGATAGGGCAACCACAGCTTCTCTGGGCAACCTGGGCCAAGGTCTCACCACCGTCACACCGAAGAATTTCTTCCCGAGATTTCATCTAAATCTCCCATCTTTCAGTGTCAAACCCTTCCCCGTCCTCCTAGGGCTCTCCTCCCTCATCAA
>BJBW01008162.1:21753-33032 GCA_004320125.1 Scolopax mira
CTGTCCTCACAGCGGAGGGGCTCCAGCCCTTGGAGCACCTTTGTGGCCTCCTCTGAACCTAATCCAACAGGTCCATGTCCTTCCTGCGCTGAGGAGTCCCAGGCTGGACACAATACTCCAGGTGCTGTAAAACGTCCTGCTTAGATGTAGTTTTAAGATCTTCAATACTCCAAAGGCTTTGTGTGGTGGTTACTAAGATGCCCTTGAAGCCCATGAGAATACATCTCCTGACCTCCATACCTTTCAAATGTGGTTTTATTGGGAGGAACTCCCTGCTTCGGTCACGCTTTCCTTCACTGCCACATCTTTTTATTTCCCTTCTAACCCTCACCACATCCTCTCCCATGGAAACTGAAAGACCTTGAGCTATTTTCCTCTGGTTGGAGCTTCAGAGCAATGAGAAAACGCAGGGTTTGCACAACGCCTGGGAGCAGAGGGAGAGACACCAGTCTATACAAGACAAGAAGCTCCTCTCCCAGTTCACAAGGCCTGTCAGAAGACACCAAACTCCCTGTCCTACGTTCTCTCTGCTTCTCCAGTCACAGTCAACTGCTTTGATAAGATCAAACATCAACAAAGGTTGGTGTTCAACCATCAAGAGCTGGCCCTGGGGAAGTAATTCCTAGAGAGCCTTTTTTTTTTTTTTTACAAGATGTAGCAAGATGTGTCTTCAGTAGTAGCCCGTGACCAACAACTCTTCATTACATTTATTTAGCTTTTTTGGGTCTGGCTACAGATCAGAATTATAGTGCTGGAAAGGTGACATTTAAGGAAGGAATAATGAGCCCTTCTGAATACAGATCAGCTGTACAAAGTGCATGAATAACAGATTGCTCCTATTTGTACAACTACAATTGAGCAATACTCTCCCTTCAAATCTTCCTAAAGGTCAACGCTACTTCAAAAAATGCTTATTTTTGGATAAAATGATAGATCGTGGAGATAAGCTCTTTAAAAGATGGGAAGAAGGGAGAATGATTAAATGACAAATAGTCCATTTTGGTTTTGAAAAAGCCCAAATGGGATATTTTCAGTCAAAAGATCTCAATCTTTTAGTTAGAAAAGCAAGTTTGGGTCTAAAACTATGTATTTATGCAGTGACTCCCCTGCAAGGAAAAGCAACAGGAGTTTTACAGGAACTATGGCACATACGTTAAAATTGTTAATGACTGGAATGATGATTAAAGAGACCTGACTCTCAGGGAACAGGTGCTCAGCAAATACTGGGAAAAAAAATAAATAAGGCCAACTGGTGGCCCATCAGTCTGATAATCAGATCCTCTCCCCACTCACCTCACCCCACAAGCTCACCCCAAATTATTAAGCAGCTTAACATGTGGTATAAATAAATACGAGAATTATCGTTTGAGCTTTAGTAAATCTTAAAAGAGTTTTGGTTTGTTTTAAATAACAGCAGCCATTTAACACTGTTTCTTGTTTATCATCCAGGCAGAGAATTTCAGAAATTAACCTTCTACAAAGATTAAACTCTCACTTATCCAGTTTTTTTTTTTCCCTGCAAGCAGTTCTCTTTTTTAGCCACTCAAGTCACTACTAAGAGCTTTGTCCCCCTCTAATTGTGCTCTAATTCCCAATTATAAATTAAAAGGTCTAGAAAATTGCAGGTTTGGCTTCGAGGCAACAGAGTTAACAGAAAATTCACGTGATGCTATCACCAAGCTACAGATGGAATACTAAAGAGGATAAGATGATAGAGGGGGAAAAATATATATAAAGAATAAAGTTTAATCTTCAACATCATCTTCCCATATGGCTGTGATTATCACCAATAAACCTATTTTAATGGAAAAACCACTAAAACCATAGTCCTTTGCTTTTCCAGTTAGTTCACTGTTCCAGATCAACATATTACAGAGAGGGATTCTTCACTAAAAGTTATGAATATCAACCATGAGAGAAATTAAAGACCCATTTAGAGGAACAATATCAGACTAGATCACTTTAAATAAATATATTTTTCTAGTAAGATCTCCAACCTATTTCCCCTTTATTAATTTGAGTACTTATTTCCTAACTAAAAGTTCTCTCCATGTGTTTATAAAACACCTCTCTTTTGTGGATGTTTCTGAAATAGAACTGTTACTCATTACTAAAAAGAATAAGACAGCATAGGAAAACCACAAAAAAGCTGAAAATTATTTAATTGTTAAGCTTCTTAATCTTCAGGAAAAAAACCCAAAACAACAGGTTACGGTTAAGGATTTTCCTTGGGTTATAATCCCATCACTCAATATATTTTGCTGATAAACTCTGTTCAAATTAGTTAAAAAAAATGAAGTGATAGTGTATTTTAATCACCACAGGCTCAATTAACTGATTTTTAACATCTACCCATGTAAATTTAGGGTGAGAAATATTTTGCTAAGGACAACGATGATGATTCTGATGATGAAAATGCACCTTATTAAGGAAGAAGAGGGAGTGAAACAAGTCTTTTATCAAAATTATCTCCACTTATACCTGTTTAAGCTCTTTTGCTTCTTCCTGGGAAATCTTCTCTTGCTTCTGCAGCTGAACCTGGTCATTGTCTGTCCCTTCTCTGCCTCCCACCGGCGAGCTGGGCTGCACCACTCCTCCCAGGAGTCCCGTGGCTGGAAGAGAAATTCCCATGGTCAGACTGCCATCTCCTGTACCAACGTGGAGGACCACTGCTGGTATCCAACTGCTTGACCTTTGCTTTGCTCCACAACAGTTTGCAAGGGGACAAGTGCACTCAAGAGAAGCCTAATCTGACCTTGCCTGTTAAACTATGTTCTTCTAGAAAGGATTCGAGATGGTTTTTGTACAATGTCTAACCTGGAGGTGACCAGGCTGACAAGAGATGGCATTATTAAAGGCAACAGTTGAAGAATGGGTTCATTTTGGGCTGTGGAGATTCATTATGAAGATGATTTGAAGGCTGAAGCACCTCTCCTATGAAGACAGGCTGAGAGAGGTGGGGTTGTTCAGCCTGGAGAAGAGAAGGCTCCAAGGAGACCTGAGAGCCCCTTCCAGTCCCTAAAGGGGATCCAGGAAAGCTGTGAAGGGACTCTTGATTCAGGACTGGAGTGACAGGATGAGGAATAATTGTTTTAAACTGAAAGAGTAGATGTTTAGATGAGATCTCAGGAAGAGATTGTTTGCTGTGAGGCTGGTGAGACACTGTCTTGGGTTTCCCAGAAAAGCTGTGGCTGCCCCATCCCTGGAGGTGTTCAGGACCAGGCTAGATAGGGCTTGGAGCAACCAGGACAGGGGCGTTGGAAACTTTAAGGTCCCTTCCAACACAAATCAGTCTATGATTCTATGATCTGAACAGAGAGTGAAGCAGCAGCAACAAGCTCTCAATCAAACTGCTCACCACCCTCACAGTAGAGAATTTCTTCCCAATACCTAATCTTCTCTCTTTCAGTTTAAAACCACTACTCCTTGTCCTATTGCTCCTATCACTTTATTTAAAGCACCACTACTTATTGCAGGATCTGATACCACCCCGTAGGGTACCAAGGATGTGCTGCAAGGAATAGTTTTTTTTCCTGATGTTGATGGGTACTAAACACCCAAGACACACATCTTGGTTCCCAGAGGCACTTCAAACATCTCTAAAATTCTCCACTTCGAGAGGTACCAAGAAGGAAGATCATGGTACTGCTGCCACCTGCCAGCACGTGGCCTGACCCAGGAGAGGATAATGACACCAGCTCTTGTGTACACAAGGACAGAAAAGCAGGTTGATGCCAGAGCTCCCTGCCAGGTTGAAGAACTGGTGCCCAGCTGGCTGGCCAAGGGACAGCATACACACTCCCTCTCTTTGGATAACGTTACTTACCCAGGAAAAGGGAGACAAAAGCTAAACCCAAAGTACCAAACCCTAAATCTCTCTGAAATAATTACTGCAAACTCATAATCCCTGGAATTATTCAGTTATCAAGTCGGAGAGTCACTGAACTCAGCAGCCACTCTCAAGATTTAAGACAAGCAGATCATTCACGGCGCTAGTGTTACCCTGTGCAAGTGCTCCCTGTGTCCAGAGGCACTGAAAAACGTTGCTCGTGGTAAATTACTGTTGTGGTTTCCCTCAAAATGGGGAGGTAATGACAGACCTCTCCTCTATCAGAGGAGATTCTTTGCATTTCTTATCAGCTGAGTCTCACCATACGCTAATTATTTCATTAAATCCAAGAAAGTGATCTATTCCACTCCATTAATCCCACAGAGGAGAGGAACAGGAGGGAGATATGACAAAGGCACACACAAAAAACAGGATGAAGGAGGAGATCTGGAATTTCCCCGCAATTTTCTATTTTCAAAAAAAGAGAGAGTTGAACAGAAAGGCAGAAACATTTAAAAAAAAAAAAAAGCAATTTTGCTGTGTTTTTGTTACACCCAGTTGGACTGTGAAACCCACTGCCACCATGTGAGGACCAAAAGGTACCAAACCACAGAACAAAGCGCTGGGGAACCCATAAAAATGAGAACATTTGGTTAAGTAGGAAAAATTCAGCAGCCTCTAAAGGGATAAAAAAAACTGTAAATGCCAGTCTTCAGCTTCGGGATTGAGCCAGCACTGCCCCAGGTTGTTATATTGCCAGATTTCTCCTGCCTTTTAATCCCAGGTAGATGTTATCAGTCATTATTGAAGAAGTTATCGGCCAAAAAAGCTCATCTCAAAACAGAAGCAGCTCTGTTACAAACCAAACCTCACTGCTCTGACCTGAGCATTTAAACACCCGTGAGGCTTGGTCCAAAAATACAGTCAGAAAAGACAGGCAAAGAGGCTAAAAATACTTTCAAGATAATCTAGTGTGTATAAAAACTCTTCAAAAAGTCTTCTCCTAGGCGGAATCAAGCCAAATCTCTTAAGAAAGATGATTTTTTTTTTTAATTTAATATACAAATATGCAATATGCACAGCTTTAAGGCAGGACTGGTATAAACAGACAGGATCCAGATGAAACTGTGACAGTTGTGGAAACGTCGGGGGGGAAAGAACCCCACGAGCCAACACGCCAAGACAGACGTACCTCCTGCTGCAAGGATGTTTCTCCTAAAAGTCTCTGAATTAACATTCACTATCTGAAAATAGACACACGTATTTTATGTGTACACAGAGGCAGGCAAGCATAATACATTTTTCCCCCCCTCCCTGCTTTTAGCGGGGAAAAAAAAAAAAAAGAGAAAATAATAAATTAAAAAAAAAAAAAACCACCAGTATTTCCACCATGTGGAGCGGCCGTGGAAAAAACCCAGAGGTTCAAACACAGTCCATGAGTGCCACCTTGTGACAAAAGAAAGAGGGTGACAGACTCCAGGCAAGGAACAAACAAGGGTTTTGGTGGAGCTGGAGAAGTCAGGATTTCCATAACCTCCAGTTTTCTTTACTGCCATTTCCAAATTAAACAGCCGAAATGCAGGTGGGGGTAGGAGAGCAATATCCTTGACTCACTGAATCAGATGCAAACAGAGCAGAAGTGAGAAATTAAGCACAGTAGGACTGTATATCCAATTATTTTATGTAACCAGCCTTAAGACCATCAGGAACTGAACACCAATTTGTTGGACCAACTCAGTGCTTCAGAAACCAGCAGGTTGTTTTTCCTCTAAGTTGTTGTGCTGACATTTCAGTGCCAGATGTTCAAGACTTACTTCCTTAAAAATTTACAAGCTTTTCCAAGCTATGGCCCTCGACTCGTCAACAAGAGGACATTATCCTCCCTGCTGAAGTCCAGTTTTAGTTTAGTGCATAGAAATAGGTTCATCTATTGTTTTATTGTATCATTTTTCTACTTGTTTTTAATATGCTGGCAATAAATTCACCTACCTATTTGCTCTTTTGTCACTAACAATTAGGAACAACAGAGGATTCGGGTGTGTTGAGAGAAATAAATTCCTAACAGATAAAAACTCACCAGCTTTCCAAATGAATCCAGGGTTGAATTACAAAAACAAAAAACCCCAACCCTCCTGGAATTTTAGAAGTAGTAATAGTATTAAGGAATGTCATTCTTATTGTTGTGAAAGGGTTTCAGTCTCCACTGTGTTTTCTTAAAGCAATTAAACTATGCATTCACCTAATCTGAGACCTAAAATCTCCTAAATCCAAACACCCAAACCTCTCAAATAACAAAAATTCTATTTTTTAAGATATGAAAATTAATGGGATGTCCTATGGTACTTAAAAGCTTCCTGGACTGGAAACTTGTTTTAAACTTTCTATAATTAACAGAATGACAGGTTTAATACAAACACGCTTCCAGCAACAAACTGATAAAGGAAAAATAGCAATGCCAGAGGACTTGGAAGCAGTCAGGAGAGAAAAACAGATTTCTAATAACTCCTCCCCACCGAGTGGCACAATGTTGAGTTTGTGACCACCAGAAAAAGAATGACATTGTAGTTAAAACCCAGGGCAGTAGCTGAAACTCAAATTAAGCTAATCCTTTCACAAAGTGGTGTGGAGTTAGTAACACCACCAGCTGAGAGCACTACTTTAAAGGCTTGGTGTGTTCCAGCTGCCAGGACCACAAGGGACACTTGTCTTTGGCATCTGCAGTCACAGGTTTTGCTAATGTGGTTGTGAGAAAGTAAATCCAACAGATTCAAACAGTGACACACTTAGAAGGGATCTTAAAGATCCATCGAGTTCCAATCCCCCTGCCCTGGACAGGGACACCTCCCAGCAGACCAGGTTGCTCAAAGCCTGGCCTCAAATACTTCCAGAAATGGGGCATCCACAACTTCTCTGGGCAACCTGTCTCACCAGCCTCACAGTAAAGAATTTCTTTTTAGTATCTAATCTAAATCTCTCCTCTTTCAATTTAAAACCATTACCTCTCATCCCATCACTACACTCCCTGATAACAGGAGGTATCATGTCTCCCTCTCCCCCTTGACAAGAGAGTCCAAAGTCACCCAGCAGTGACTTCTTGCATTTTATCATCGGCATGATCTCACCGTTGGGGCAGGTGGGAGAGAATTTGCATATTTTATCCACTATTTTGAGTTCTAAAACCACTTTGGAAACATTTGGGGCCAGTGTTACTGTTTACAGATGGATTGCTATGTCCGTCACGTACCTGCTTGCCAAATGGAGGTCCCCAAATCTACCTGAGGAGACTGCCTGGCCCCAACGAATCCTAGGGCATCTTCTAAAAACTGCATCTTCTTGCTAAACTGCATTTCCAAGATGGGGATTGCTTCTGGCATCTTTGCTGACAAGAGCCGGTAGGAGGTGTCGGGCTTCCCAATAAATCTCTGTCGGATGCTGATTTCATAGGGGGTGTGAACTCTGATATCATCCACATCCCTCGACTCAAACCGGTGAACGACCTGAGAATTGCAGTCACTGATTTCCAGGCCAGAAGGGAAGAGCGTGAGTTTTCCTGGCTTGACGTTGGAGTCCGTTCTGTGGGTGATAATAACTGGAATTTTAATTATGATTCCTTCCTGGTTCTTCGAATCGGAAACTGTGGCAGTTTCCTTTGGCTTGCTTTCCGACGGCGTTTTCCAGAGCTTGCTGCTAAATGGCCACCAAGAAGGAGATTCGAGCTCGGTCAACAACCTAGAGGAGAAAAGAGAGGGAGGTTAGAAGAGGGAAAGGCAGTAGGAGGGTCGTGCTACGCCATCATTTCAAAGAAAATTACGGCAGAGACAAAGATTTCTTACTACTGCATCCAGCCCTCTTGTTATTTCGCTCCTCAAACCTCTTCACAGCTCACCAGGATCCATCCATTTTTAAAAAAAAAAGAGCTTTTCTTCATTTCCTAACATTTTGAAAAGTGGTCCCAGAATCTCACTGTTCTGATGCAAGAAATCCAACTTCCAACTGGACTTATTCAGGCCAATTTATACCCATCTGTTCTTCAGCTAACACTGCTTTTTACATCAATGTTTCCACGCTTGGCCATCACCACCAGGGCCTTTTTTGCTCCTTTACACTTCAGCCCTGGAGTTTGATGCCACCTTTTCCTTTGCCCCCATTCCTAAATCCCCATCGCCAGTTAAAACATTAAAAGTACAAGGCTGAGGCTGAAAACCCAGCAAAAACTGCCTACTGGGATCCAGTGTCTGCCCCCCCATCAGTGTTGGTGTAGCTCCTGAAGGACACAGGCTCCTTGATGGCAAACTGTTGCCTTAGCTTTAAGATAAGTGGACTCACTTTATGAATTAATTAAGCAACTGCTCCAAAAGAAGACCTTTGTACAGCCAGAATTAACACAAGGAGACAAACCCCTTATTTCTAAGCAAGAAGATGCAACTAAGCAGGCACCTGAGTTTATCAGGTGTGGGCAAGAAAGATCTAACATGCTGTTAGGAAGAATCAATGATATGGAGGAGACAATCTTTGTATATTTTTCATAGGGGCCCTCTCCCAAGGAAAAAAAAAAATAAAATAAAAATAATCACAATCACAGACCTCTTTGGGTCTAAGACCCATTAAAAAAAATGGGAATGACAGAAAAGGTGGTGAGTTTGGTTTGGTTTTTCATGTGCTGCGTGAAAAATCAAACTTTTCAGGTCTAGGCATGAGGTAGAGGCAGAGCCACAGTCAGCACCGATGACGTTCCGTTTCTCCAACTCTCATCCCATTGCCCAAACTCGCCCTGAGAGCAGAGGATCCTGTATTTCAGGATGTCTCAAGCTTCAGTGGCTGGAAAGAAACTCCAGGGCCAACAACATCCCCCCACACACTCAATAGTAACTTCAGATTCCTCCAGTCCTTCCCAGTGTGCAACCAGTCACCTCCTCTCTCACCCACCAGCAGCTTCTGGTACCCAACTGGCACCTGAGCCAAAACTGGTCATCTCCAGTTCCAAGCAGGTGTAGGAAGAGACAAATTAACTCTCTGGGATGCATCCCTACCCAGTCCCCACTGGAAAACAGTGGAAAGCTGCTGGAAGCATCCCAGAAACCAAACCAGCCTTGATTTATTTTGCTTTTAAGTTTACTCTAGAAAGGCAGTGCCCGATAAAATACGCATAGCAAGAGTTCTCCCCTCAAGATGTGTTTTGTAATGATTTATTTTCCATGAGAGAATCAGAGTGTGTCTACAGAAGATGCTGCAATTTTAAAATCCTGATTAATCTGGCTGGAGACAAAGTGTAATCTGAAAGAGGAAGCTCTAACTGACCACACTTCGTTTACTGGCCATCAAAGTTCTGCACCGGCTTTGAAACAGACCTTCTTAAAGACATTCATCTGCTGTGAAAAGCAGAAGAAGTCATATTGGGAGTCAACCACTGAATTCATGGATAGTGGAGGCAGAATAAATTGTTCCAAGAATCTACTCCCAACTAAAGCATGAACATCAGATATTTATGTAGATAGCACGCAAGATGAGTAATGGGTCTGGACCTCTCTGCTGCCCTCTCCTTTAAAAAGGAGGGGGGAAGACAGACCAAAGGAGATGCACCAGAAAGTTCTACAATTACAGAATTTGAAATGGCACAGTATCACAGATTTAGGGCTGAATTCTGAAATGCTGAGGTTCAACTTAAGTTCAACACTGAGAAAGACTGAAAAACGCCCAGGCTCTGCCAGCACACACCGTCTTCCAAATTAAAAGCCATGCTCTAACCTACCTGCTGTAATTAATCAGAAACAAATGACCTGATCTCATTTCTACGCACCACGCAGCATGTTTTCTATCCTCTTGGTGTGTGAAAGGGTTACAAGGTACTTCAGGGAAACAGCTGCTTAAGCTCGTGTCTTCTCCTATGAAAAATCATTAAATTCCTACCACTGTAGGAGTTCGCTTCATCAGATTCACTGTGAGAAAAGCATTTGCTGCAATATCACAAGTCTAAGCCTCCATTTACATTACAGTAACTTATTCTGGATTTTGAGCCTTATTTTTTATCACTTTATCCCTTCACCCACCTCCTTCCCCCTTTCTCCATCCCGTCTGGGCAACACCTAATTTACAGGCAAGATTTTTCTGCTGCAAAGCCAACTCTTCTGGCCTTCCACGGAGGAGTCACGCCTCTGTATCAACAAACTGTATGACCAGCCCTTATATACAAATTAAAATTTGCAACCAGACTACCTCTAACAGTGATAGATATAAAAAGGAACCAGTGAATCTGGCTTTCTGTTTCTTTTTGGTCTTTGAACATCTGCTGGCACGTCAAGCTCTGCGCAGAGCTCCATTGAAAGCAGCTGTATATACCCAAGAGTACACAAGAACAGAATTAATAATCCAAAAAAACCAAAAAGCCCACATGTACAGGCAAGAGAATCACAGTTTTAAACATATGAAAGTAGATAAAAGGCCCCTGGTTCTTTTTATAAAAGACACAGCCATCAAATTGATGTCACTTTATACAACCTTGAACTAACAGACACAAAAGGTTGTTTCCTTCTGCACAAAATCTGCTCCACATGTAAAATGTAGTTACTTTTTAAAGAAAGCAAGAATCAAAGAGACTTAATAGAAGTATTTATCCACACTAATAGACTGAATCCCTAATACACAACAGCCAAATGAGCTTCAGTCATGGTTTTCCCCAGCTAGGGGCATGAAGAAAGATGTCATCAGTTTAAGAGAAGATATTGTGGGGGGTCAAGAGGGAGGAGAGCACCTTTATGAGAAAAAACAAAAAAAACCCACACAAAAACTATGGGAATAAACCATTAGAACTCCATCAAAAGCATCGCACAATGAAAACACAGTTTGGCTAATGGATTCTGGGCTGCATTTTAGCCTGCGAGCAAGGTGGTCAAACTCTTCATACTGTATATAACGTTCAGCCAAGGCCTTCCTTTATTTTTCCATTTTTAAAAATCAAAGCACGGAGCTTTTCAGATTCATGAGGACAAATAATACCTCCCAGTGCATCTTAACCCAAAACAAAACTCCCTTCCAAAAACAATGAGCAGGTATTTATTTTCCTACTCATTGTTTATTGCTACAGAACTTGAAAAGCTCTTGGTGAAGCTCTCAGTTCTCTTGGCTTTTCATGAAAGGCTACGGAGAACATCACCAGAATCATTGTGAAATCAACACTTGCTGTTAAGACATGATATCCGTCTGAAAACAGAGGCTTCTTCCAAAAACAACTAGTTTGAACTTTATGGGGTTTGTTTCTTCATGCAGGTGTCAGAGCTTCCACAGAGACACTCGTAGCTATAGATCTTCAAACCTTACAACTCTACTCTCAACCTCAACTGGCTGGTTGGATTGTTATCAAACCCAACTTGCAGCACAGAAAACAGCATAGAAAAATTACTATTTAAATTTAACATTCAAAATGAAAGTCATAACGTTCTCATTATGACACCAA
>BJBW01008162.1:33363-53437 GCA_004320125.1 Scolopax mira
CCCCCTAACTAGTTGCCAAGTCTCTCAAAACTTATAGGTTGCTAATATTTTGGAGTTGGAATATTTGGAGCGGAATTCTACCATTTCTGCCAATTGTAGTTGAAATTTACAAGGGTTTGAAAAAGTATTTGAAGGAAGGAGGAGAGGTAAATATACACAAACAACTTCAGGAGGGTGAAAGGATGTCACATAGAAGGGAAGACAGAAACACAGCAACATCTTACAACAAGAACTAGATCCATGAAAGACCATCACGGGCTTAAACCTTTAGTGAAAGTCAACATTTAGTTTCCTAAAGCCCTCTGTGGAACTGCCCCATAAATTTTGGGCATAAATAATACAACCCCACAACCTCTGCTTAGCTCAGAGGAGGCTCCAGTACCGTACCTGTCTGCCACATCCATATCCCCTTCGATCTTGTTGAGTCCTCTCATGATGTTGTCAAACTGCTCACCCTGATAATGCAGCACTTTTGCCGTGTCCTCCAGCCGTTTCTGCGACCCAGACAATAACCCTGTCAGTTCTTTTCCCTTCGTTGACTGCAAAGCTGCTGCTTCTGCTCCTGCACCTTCACTCGACAGCAACTGCTCCCTCCAAAAGTGCTCCAGGATGTTGAACACCACATTTCTGTTGGGTTGCAAAGAACTGAACCAGTGCTTGGTGTTCTTCTCTAAGATGGTAAGAGAGCTGAAGATTAAATTTGAAGATTCCTTCTTGATCTCGCTGATACTAGAAAGATGGAAGTTGACCAAAAGCTCCCCGGTCTTGTCAGCTGTAAATTTGATGGCAACAGGAGTCAGGGATAGTTTGCCAGAGACCCATTGTTTGTTGGTGTCCAAGTAGTAAGAACAAGGCCAGCTATGGATATGTATGTCTTCGTTCATCAGCTCGCCGTTCGGATCCTCTTCCACAGAAGCAACGTTCTCAAAGTCAGGAAGAGAAACTAGAACAAAAGTGGAAAAAATAAAAAAAATAAGGCAAGAATCCGTAGCCACATATAAAAGGTGATGTTACAAACACTCGTAACACTCATCCCACCCACAGCTGGCTTCGAGTACTTTCACTGTAATCTTTCAGGTGCACATCTAAGAGGTTTGGAAATAGGTATGGACAGGTTCCAAAATCTGGTAATCATTCCTAACCATCCAAATATTTCCTTCAGAATGGAAGGAGAAGGACTATCAGGATTACTGCCCGCTCCGTAACAGCGCTGCCTCCCCTTTTTATCATGTTCTCATCACATTCCAGCACGTGATTTACAACAAACTTCAACTGAGTATTGCATTAATGCCCTGGATATTTAATACCTGCCGTGCTGTTTTGAACAAGGAAGGTGCTTCATAATTAGATTACTCTCTCTGTTCACGTGCATATGTTTATATTTTTAAATGGAGGGGAACCTACCAAAACCAGAACCATGAAAAACATTTACTGACTTCCCTCAGCCTTCCACATATCCCTTTTCCTGGAAAAGGATCGTGTAAGAAGTTTTCCATTCTTCTCACCATCATCAGAAGCAGCTTCATAGACCAAGAGATAGTGAAGAAAACCCAGAATATACCAAAACACAAGCTCATCGTGGAGTCATAGAATGGTCTGGATTGGAAGGGTCCTTAAAGATCATAGAGTTCCAACCCTCCTGCCATGGGCAGGGACACCTTCCACTAGGACCAGGTAGCTCAAAGTCCCATCCAGCCTGGCCTTGAACACCTTCAGAGAATACATATCTACAACCATCACAATATATAACTGGCTCTTCCACTCTGATATCTCAACGTTCAGGTATGTTAAGAACACACCCAGAACATCTATCCAACATAATCAACAGTGCAGGTGAAACCAAAATCACCACTGACCAGAACTCACAATCACTAAAAAACCAGAAAGCCACAAATGGATAAATATTCTTCAGAAATTGTCACTGGGTCTATCTATCTCAGACCATCACTCTTGGTCTCAGGACACTTGCAAAAATACCTTCCTTAGAAAACTCAAGTGGAAAACAACTTCTGGTAGAATGCTGCAGCCAAAATAACCCCTCAAATCTGTATTATTTGGTCTGGGAAGTATTTGTTGTTGCTCAGTTCCTGCCTCTGTGACATGTTGTGTTTGCCTGGGACCCTGTGATGCCATTTGATGACATAATATTAATACTAATAAGACTTGCTCACTGGTATCTGGAATCCCAGCAAAGAAAACATGGTGCTGTCACATGCCTCAGGCCTCACATCAAACCAAGCTTAAATTTAGAACAGTAAATTAAATTAAATATATCTGGAGGGGCATCTCTTCACACTTCCAAAGAGACTTCTTGTACCCAAGGGTCAGATTGTTTCCTCTAACATCTCCTTCGTAATCCTACAGTTTTCAACACTTCACTGAAGACCAATTACGTTCCACCCATTATGTAATGGTGATTTAATCACCCACAGATTCATTATCTTCTCAAAGGCTTTGATATATCATAGAACAATTTACAGATTAGCACCATAACATTATCTCAAGGTGTTCTGCTACTTGGGATGGCGCAACAAATGAAAAGAGCCCCACCACAAAATCCCCAATTAAGTTGACACCGGCACTAATTACACCTTTTTACTTCCATACAAACTGTTCCGCTTAAGGAAATGTCTAAGAATCCTAATGCAAATTAAAAAAAAAATAAAATATAAAAATCTAATAGTCCTTTTCAGGTGAAAATTCACTGGTGTGAATTCCTACAGGACACACTGAAGGCCTAGTGCTTTCAGGCCACTGCATCATTAATATCCCTTAAATAGAGCACTCTAAATCTGAGTCCAGTTCCCATTATTTCTTTTATTAAATATACTCAAAACATCAATATTACTGAAATAAGGACTACTCACATATGGATGCCATATTCCATAAAAATCTTTACTTTAGTTTTCATACTTTATCTCCATGGCATTATGAATGTTAGTGATGCAAATGGGGAAAAAAAAAAGCCATAAATTCACAAAACAGCTAGAGTTTAAAGTGAAAATTCTCAATCTGCTTTGGGTTAATAAAACCACAATCCTGGAGAGACAACTTCACACTGGACTATGGGACAAAGAGAGGGTGAAAAAATCTGATTTAAATGAGTAGCTAGAGCAGACAAAACAATGACAATTCCTAGGAAGTATTATTTCTTTCATAATCATTTGCTACAGAATTTCATAATTTTGAGGAAAAAAAGCTAAAAGCTCTGGCTTCAGTTCCTCCATCTGGGAAAAAAAGGTAGTTCCTCTACAACAGCAAGGTTAGATCAGATAGATCTGAGGGTCAGAATTTTTTTTCCAGCCTGACTGGGTTTTGTGAGTAGCCTATTATTGTAATTTCTCTTTAAAGGTTATTTTCTTCCTGTTGTCCACAAAGAACTAGGGAGAAGAAAATTAGTTTTACCTAATACTTAAATGTAACTGAAAAGAAACGAGCATCAACAATGGGATTCCAGAACAGCTGTAATCAGAAATGGGCTTTTAGGGGATACTTTAAGTGAAAAAAGGTTTCTAATATGGATACACAATTAAAATAATAAAAATGTATGCTGTTATTAGCACAAAAGTGACAGTTTAAATAACAACATAAATTATATTAGTGCTGAAATCAACTGACAGCTGAAACTAAATCCTGTTATAGCTGTATTAATCAGGATTTAAAAATTTTAAATCCCAATTAAGTTTAAGTGTTTGACAATGCCTGGGTATAAAGTAAATCCAATAGCAAACAGATGATAAACCAAAATAAACATCATGTATTACACCCTCAAGCTCCTCCCAGCCTAAAGGTATTGCAGAGGCAAATGAAATTTACTGAAGAGCTCCCATCAGATCCTGGAAAAAAAGAATTAAAATGAATCAGCAGCCTCCCAGTTTATCAAACCAGCACATCACAGTCAGGAAAGCAGCAGATCCCAGTCTGTACAAAATAGCTCACATCCCCCTCCCCACTTTGCACGAGTAGTTTCTTAAAATCTTATAAATACCAGCACGCTGCTCACAACAAGCTGTTGCCCTGAGTATCTATTTTATAAATAATGATGAAACCAAGACACTGAAAGTTTATCCTCCTTGCAGAAGATCACAAGGGAAACCTGGAACCAACTGCAGGTTTCTCAATGCTCACAGCTGGGACAGGAGCCACGGAACATAATGTCATCTGAAAAATAACTCCCAGCCCCTGCTAACAGCAACAGCCGCCTTCCACCAGGCACAGCCGTAGCAGGGAGGCAAAGAGAACCTGGAAACAAGCAAATGACACTTAAAACTTTTGTAAAATCTCAGCCTAGAGCCTGTTTTCACACGCTAAGAGTTCCACAAACCTACTCCCCAGCTCCCCATCAAGGCGGCATTTTCTCTCAAACCCACTCTCTAACTTCAGACCATGAAAATATTAACATCTGATGCAGCCTCACAACCAAGCCATAAAAAAAGATCTTCTTAAACCCTGTATCAGGCTTCTTACCTCCATCTGCAGACACAGAACTCTCAGGCAGACTCTTGGGGATTGCTACTTTTACAGAACTGTCCATACGTAGGTAGAATTTTTTTCCTGAGTATTTTTTTCCTTCTTCAAAGTCCAAAAGAGCAGGTTAAAAAAAAAGAAAACCAACCTGAAGCTAAAGCAGAAATCCTACTATGCCCGTTACCAAAAGGAAAAAAAAAATATATATAAATAATAGAGAATATATATATTTAGCCCTGGGTCTAGGAGTAAAACAAGTCCTCTCAGTTCAGGAGAAGAAATGAAGCAGTCACTTGACCTGTGTGTATATATACGTGTGTGTACATGCCTTGGGTCATATGACTTTTGACTCACCTGTGAGCATCAGCTCCTTTCTGTGCCCGAGGCCAAAATTTCCAAGGAAAAACCTATTTGGTCATTAAATCCATTCATTGTCCCAGCACATTTTTCCTCAATAAAATATATATATATATAAAAATTATACTCATCATACTCGAGCTCACCGCTAAAGACCAAAGAACTCAGTAACTGTCCTTCAAAATAAAATTCTTTTTTTCCTCCCAATTTTCCTAAAGATTTGATAATCCCATGTCAGAAACGCTGAGCTAGAGCCCATCTGCCACTTACACAGCTGGTAGATTACTCCAAATTCAGAATTTCACTCCTCTCCCCATCACTTTATTTTGACCCCACCACCTGCAATTCAGCTTGATATCATTCTGCTCCTCCTAAAACATGATAAGAAATTCCTTATGCAAGGCATAAATTGTTCATGGTTTCATAAAATACACTGAAAAAAGCCTCATCTGCCATAAACATTTCATTTCAGTATTACCATCCAGAAAATAAAAACAAAAAAAAAAAAACCCACACAAGCAAAAAAAAAACCAACCCACCCAACAACACAGAGATGTAAATCTTTTAGAATACCAAGGAAACAACTAGGTTGGCAGAAATAAAAAATAAATTTCAGATTACTTGTAAACAGAGTCAAGAATAGGTTTCTAAACTTGACAGGGTTACAGTCCCCAAACCACTTCCCTGTATACAATGGAAGAGATCAGAAGGATTTCACAATAAATTCCTCCCTATTTTTTAAAGGCTTATCTGTTTGCCTACAGGTTTGTTGACAGAGCAGATGACACAAACTGTCTCCCCCTGTCTGGGCTCCCCAACACATTTACATCCTGTAAAACACCTCTTTTTTGGCAAATAGTTTGTCTTTTTGACACTTCTGCACAGCACCACACGCAGCTACACACAGCAAGGACTAGGATTAACAACAAAGAGATGGGGATTATATTTCCGGCAGCGTCACTACAACATTGTATAAATTCTTTGGCTAATGCATAATTCGGGGCTGCTTCTATAAAAATGAGGTGACTCACCTTCTCTGGTGAAACACTTTGAGATCATTCAATGAAATGTAAGCATTACGAATTACCTAATTATCCCAGGTGCAAGGAGGTGCTACAAACAATTGGGAGAAGGTGCTGTGAGCTCAAGAGCAGGACACCATCCCTTCACAACGCGTCTACCTCAGAACCTCCAAAATTTAGTCAAAGATTCTTCTCATCTGCCTTTGGTGGGGAACTGCAGAACATTTCTGCACCCATTAATAATGTGCTGATGTTTGTTTTGCTCCTCCTTCGTGGCTGAAGTTTCCATTGGGGTTTTATCACTCCTGTGAGCCCAACCACCCTCACAATAAAAATGTTTATAAGGCCTATCAAGTGACTCTCCCATTTTTTTTTTTTTAATTAAAGGCTCAGCATACAGTTCCATGAGCTTTCTAATCTGCAATTCTCCAAATGATGCTACAAGACAGAAAATCCCCAGAAATGACCCCTCAAGAGGTGCAGCAGGCAAAGACACACAATATCTCTATACTAGAGCACACAGTCACCCCCCCTCATCTCAAAAGATCAACAGATCCCCACTAAAGAACAGCTCTAGATTGAGGGGCTTTACCACATCAATATGTTTCCATCCTTCTATGGAACAAACATTCTGATCCCACTCCACTTCTGATACAAAGCAACCCTAGAAAGACCAGAGTGCCACCAACCTCTCCTAAATACACTTAACTATGGGACTGCCTTACCTCCCATCCTTTAACCCACATCAAAGCCCCACATTTTATAAAATCATAAAATCATTTTGGTTGGAAGAGACCTTAAAGATCATCAAGTCTAACCATTAACCCAGCACTGCCAAGTCTACCACTAAACCATGTCCCTCAGCACCACATCTACCCATCTTTTAAATACCTCCAGGAATGGTGATCCCATCACTTCCCTGGGCAGCCTCTTCCAATGCTTGACAACCCTTTTTCTGAAGAAATTTTTCCTAATATCCATCCTAAACTTCCCCTAGTACAACTTCAGGCCATTTCCTTTTGTCCTATCACTTGTTAATTGGGAGAAGAGGCCAACCTCCACCTCACTAGAACCTACTTTCAGAGATTAATAAGGTCTCCCCTTGGCTTCCTTTTCTCCAGGCTAAAATCCAAGGCTTCCCTATGGCCAGACCCACTTCTCCCCTTCACGTTTATCCTTCCCTTCTCTATATGTCAGATATTCAAATCCCCATTCCCACAACTCCCCCTGATGCTAGGCCAGTCCCCCATGCCTTCTACTATGCCAATCTCCATCCTCATCCTCCTTTCAGTCTTCATAGAATAGAACCACAGAATTGACTAGGTTGGAAGGAACCTGTCAGATCACCGAATCCAACCACCAACGCAACACTGCAAAGTCCACCACTGAACCATGTCCCTCAGCACCACGTCTACCCGTGTTTTAAACAACACCTCCAGGGATGGCAGCTCCATCACTTCCCTGGGCAGCCTGTTCCGAGCCTTAACAACCCTTTCAGCAAAGAAATTTTTCTCCAATATCCATCCTAAACCTCCCGTGGTGCAACTTGAGGCCATTTCCTCTTCTCCTCTATCTTGTTACTAGGAAGAAGAGACCGACCCCCACCACTTTCTTTCCCCTATCTGTAACGCAGATATTCAAAGCCCCGCTCCCACAGCTCCCCTCCACGCTAGGCCAGACCCCCATCCCCTGCCCTAAACCAACCCCACCCTCACCTTCCCCTCAGCCTTAGGCCAAACCACCCCTACCCAGATACCGCCAACCTCCACCTTCCCTCCAAACCTCGGTTAGCCCCCTCCAACCTCCCCTTTTCCCCCTACCCTGCTCCAGGCCCAGCTCCGCACCCACCTCCCTCAGCGCAGCGCAACCCACTGCCGGCCCCCGCACCCACCCTTTGCGCATGCGCCGCCCGCCCGCTCCTATTGGCTGAGCACCGCGCGGGTGCGTTCCCTCTTATCGGCCCCCCCCGGCCGCCGCCCGCCGAGCGCTGAGGTTCCGGGAGCGGCTGCGACGGTCCGTCCCCTCCGCCGCCGCTCGGCCCGGGGTCCTGCCCCGCGGCGGGGCGGGGGTGAGTATCCCTCCTCCGCTACCCTTTCCGCTCCTGCCGGCCGTGGACGCGTGGAGGCGGAGCGAGAATCCAATGCGGGATGGCGTGTGCGACGCCCTGTGGCGTCCGGGTCCCCCCCACTTCCTTGTGGAGCTCCCTGAAGGGGGAGCCGCCTCATGTCACCCCTTTCTCCCCCTCAAGCACCCTGGTTTCCCCTTCGCCGCCGGTGTCTCCCCTCTCCTGAAGCCCATCCCTGCAGGGTATGTGGCTTCATTTGCCCTCGGGCCTCCTCCTTCCCTCTCCGTGCTCGGTCCCTCTCCTGCTTCCCCTGACACCTCCCTTTTATTCATTATTATTTTCCCTTTTTTAGCCTATTGTTGCTGCCTGGCCCGTAGAGAAAGGTCTGACGAGGGTGGGGGGGTGCCAGGGCTTATATCTTCTCCTGACTAAGGGGTGAGCCCCAGCAGAGCTGCTGGGCTGCAACGGTTTCCCAGGGCCCCAAATATTTAGGGGTTTTTCACTTCCCTCCACCCCGGTAATTAATTCATTAATTTAACAGGGATATCCCACTGAAATGAATGTTTCACGCTGTTTTAGGAAGGAAACAGCTTCTGCTGGTCGTGCCCAAGAGAGTGTGGTCGCCCTGGCAAGAAGGTGACGAGGGAAAAACAACATCTCCACCATCCGTAGGGTGACTGTTGTCAGATATCCCACCGGCATTAAACTTTGTAAACTATGGAAGATCCTGATTAGCCCAACGTGGTGGGATGCTCCTGCACCATTTCTTCTTTTACCTCTGGCAGCTTATGTTTTCATGGATTTAGAGACTCAAGTCACATTTTTAAAGCAGGTTGGGTTGCCATAGCGTAACGCAATAGTATCTGGTCAACGCTGCCTTGGCTAAGCCAGGAAGAGTATCCAGCCTGCATGGACAGGGCAACATTTGCCTGTTCCACCGCCTTTTTTCGTGACTACAACAGCTCATCTCAGGGTGCATTTTGCCTCCCCGGAGGACACGTTGACTTTATCGAAAAAGTAGAATCGTTCTCTTACTCAGATTTCTTCCGGGATTATTTGATTCCCAACCATCCCTGTATTTTCTCAGCTAGATTCACTGAAGACTGGGGCAGCAGGAGAAATTGGGTTACTTGGGATGGAAAGCCCAATTTTGATCATCTGCTGCAGAAGTTTGGTAAGTCTTGGCATTTTTAATACCTAATTAATACCTGCATGCTAAAGGACACTGTTTTTTTTTTAATCTTACAAATAGAATCACCGGACAAACACAAGCAATTCTCCAGACTTTTCTCTATGTTAATACATTCATTTTCTATACTTATACTTTATGTTTTGCAGATTCCAGTCTTGAATTTATTACCATAATGAGATGAAATAAAAAGTGTTGTATAATTGAGCCTTCCCAATTTATACACCTGCTTAACTTTAACCTCAAGAGCAGCCTGACAGTTTCCCCAGGAAAGGGGAAAGTATTCTGTGGTTACAGTGAAATACCTATTCAGGCTGTAAAATATTAGTATATTTAACAGGAATTGATGTAGTTTAAGAGGAAAATTCAGGTCACATTGAATAAATAACTTCTGGTCTGGATTGTGGCTTTAGTTCTTACTGCTTTTAGCGTGAGAGGGCCTAGGTATTAGAGGCTGCTGTGGTGGATAAAGTTAAGGGAGTTCAATTTCAGCATCAGTTATTCTCTCCCCATGTGTGCTCAAAGAGTTTAAATTTCAGGAGAGGCTGTAGTACCTGTTGCCAACTGTGATGTCAAGGAGTACAATTCTAACCCAAAGGAGCAGCTCCCCTTCAAGGAGTATATAAAGTACTGGAAAGAGTACATTACAAATGGCTACCGTTCATCCCGAGGGTGTCTTTATCTCAAGGACTGGCACCTGAGCAGGTAAGAGAGCACCACGGCATCCCCTGCCTGCCCTCCAGCGCAGGGTTAACACTCAACTTTTAATGCCCAAACGTTTAAATGCTGGCAGTGCTTTTTGTTAGCACCCCCCACCAAAATATCAGTGTTTTACTCCACAGTTCTTGGCTCATATCACGCAGAAAATCATCAAACAAGTCCCTGTTTCCTGAAGAGGCTGATATTCGTGAGCGCTTTCCCTTCAAATCTATGTTTTAAATCACTTTGTGTTATCCCTGGAGAAACCATGTGGCTGGAACATTAGGCTTTTGTTTGACTGCTAAAATGCAATCCTTACAAAGAAAGGGGACATTTTAAATTATGTTTAATTCAGTGTGAGTGAGTTATAATTGTTATTCTTTATTATTATTATTATTATTGTTCTATTTTTTCTATTATTCTATAACCTTCCCAATTGTTAAAGTTCTCTTTACACAGTTCACCTTCACCACCTTCAAGCCTGCTGCTTGCGAGGTGGATGCATTCCCCGTGCAAATTTTTATGTCTCTTTACTCAAATCTCTTCTTCCTTAAAAATATCCCGCTCTTAATTCATCTTGCGATCACTTCATTTTCAATTTTGAGTGTGCCAGTGACAGAGGAAGTTTGTGGGTCTCTTCCTCCCAGTTTGTCTGCTTTCCCCGTGCTGTGGCTCCTTATGGCACGTGCCACCTGGGATGGGAAAGGGGCAGCATTTTCTATGGGAGGAGGCCACGTACTTCATAGAATCATAGAATGGTTCGGGTTGGAAGGGATCTTAAAGATCAACGAGTTCCGACCCCCCTGCCATGGGCAGGGACACCTCCCATTAGAGCAGGTTGCTCAAAGCCCCATCCAGCCTGGTCTTGAACACCTCCAGGGATGGAGCAGCCACAACTTCCCTGGGCAACCTGTTCCAGTGCCTCACCACCCTCACAGCAAAGAAGTTCTTCCTGAGATCTCATCTAAATCTCCCCTCTTTCAATTTAAAACTGTTACCCCTCGTTCTATTGCTATACTTCCTGATCAAGAATCCTTCTCCAGCTCTCCTGTAGACTCCCTTCAGATACTAGAAGGATGCTCTAAGGTCTCCCCAGAGCCTTCTCTTCCCCAGGCTGAACAACCCCAGCTCTCTCAGCCTGTCTTCATAGCAGAGGTGCTCCAGCCCTCTTGAGTGTTTTTGTAGCCCTCTGAGTGTTTTTGTGGCCCTCTGCTGGACCTGTTCTAACAGATCCTTGTCCTTGCTGTGTTGAGAACTCCGGAGCTGGACACAGTACTCCAGGTGGTGTCTCACGAGAGCTGAGTACAGGGGCAGAATCACCTCCCATAACCTGCTGGCCATGCTTATTTTGATGCAGCCCAGAATGGGCTTGGCTTTCTGGGCTGCCAGCGTGCACTGCCAGCTCATGTTGAGCTTCTCATCCCCCAGCACTCCCAAATCTTTCTCCTCAGGGCTGCTCTCCATCCATTCTCCACCCCAACCTGTATTTGTGCCTGGGATTGCCGCATCCCAGGTGCAGAACCCCACACTTGGCTTGGTTGAACTTCATGAGATTTGCACAAGCCCACCTCCCAAGCCTGTCCAGGTTCCTGTGGATGCCATCCCTTCCCTCTAGCGTGTTGACCTCACCTCACAGCTTGGTGTCATCAACAAACTGGCTGAGGGTGCTTGTCAAAAACTTGCCAAAATCCCCCAGCCTGGCTTCCCTCCTAACCCTCACCCCCACATCCAGTTGGAGCAACCAGTCTTGCAGGCGTCTCATCTAAAGAGAGGGTGTTTATTAGCAACTCTCTTTGGCATAATTAGGAGGAGTCTCCCAAATTATGTAGTTAATTTTCACAGCTTTCCTGGGAGACAGAAAAGGACTGTTGTGTGCCTTTTGTGTGCAACTCAGGGTTGTTAATGACGCGAAGGAGATGGCAGCAAAGTATTAATGGCCTGAAGAGACCTGATCGCTCTCTGTCTCTGGGCTTTGGGAGCTGAAGTAGAAGGAGCAATGCTGTGTTTTTCTGAGACCGACTTCCAACGCTTTATGTTTTTAAGAGCTTTCCCTGAGCAAGATGTTTACACGACCCCTGTGTATTTCTCCTCCGACTGGCTGAACGAATACTGGGATGCTAGAGCTGTGGACGATTACCGATTTGTCTACATGGGACCTAAAGGTTCATGGTAAGGCAGTGTGGTTTCTGTCATACCTTTTTTTTTTTAAGATTATTATTATAAGGGGTTATCACATTGTCCTTTGGGACAGCAATACTGCTGTACCTGAACGCAGCCAGCCTCATTTCTCAAGCAGTTCATTTGGTTCTGGATGTGAGCTGCCCTTACACAGTCAGCTAGAGTACTTTTCTACTTCGAGAAGCCCTGAATTGTGCTCATAGAATCTCCAAAAGTTGTCAGCTGGTTTTTCTGAGGTTTTAGAGCAGAAACTCCCTGGGGTTCACCAGCCTTTTAGGGTTTGCAGAGTCAACAGGAGCCTTGGAGGGGCACTGATGAGTTGGTCAAACATTTTACAGGTGAAAAATTTAAGTCCAGCTTTGGTGATAAAGTTGCATTTATAGTATTTTTCTCAGTTCACGTCACAGAATCTCCTGCAGGTTCTGTGGAACAGATTCAAAACTAAGTGATGGAGAAGCACAGAGGCAGTGAAACACTGCAATACTTTGTAGGTATAGTGGCCTTGTAATCACAGAACGGTAGGGGTTGGAAGGGACCTTCAGAGATATCTTGTCCAACCTCCCTGCCAAAGCAGGGTCACCCAGAGTAAGTTGGACAGGAACACATCCAGGTGGCTTTTGAAGATTTCCAGAGAAGGAGACTCCATGCCCTCTCTGGGCAGCCTGTTCCAGGGCTCTGGTACTCTCAAAGTAACGTTGGTTTTCCTCATATTAAGATGGAAATTCCTGTGTTCAGTTTTTGCCTGTTGCCCCTTGTCCTGTCACCTGGGCACCACTGAGAAGATTTTGGCCCCATCCTCTTGACACCCACCCTTTAGATATTGCTCAGCATTAATGAGGTCCCCTCTCAGTCTGGTCGACGCTGAACTGAGAGAAGCCTTTCTTCATCAGAGAGATGTTCCAGTCCCTTGAGCATCTTTGTAGCCTCCACTGGACTCTTTGCAGTAGTTCCCTCTCCTTCTTGAACCGGGTGGCCCAGATTTGAACAACACAGCTTTAATACTTAAAGCAATAAAAATTAAACGAAGAGGGTGACAGTTTGGGAGCAGGTTTGCACACTGAAGGTTGATTTCTCTTTGTATGTCAGATTCTTGGAGACTAGGATTCATCTTACACCTTTTAAGCGTTGTCTTTAACCTGATTTGCCTCCCAGGACTCCGTTCCATGCTGATGTCTTCCGTTCCTATAGCTGGTCAGCCAATATCTGTGGGAGAAAGAAATGGTTGTTGTACCCTGCAGGACAGGAGGAATACCTCAAAGACCGCCACGGCAACTTGCCCTTCGACGTGACAGCACCTAATCTTCAGGACAGGAGTGTTTACCCTCGCTACAACCAAAGTCAACCCCCTGTTGAGATCGTGCAGGAAGCAGGGGAGATAGTCTTCATCCCCAGTGGATGGCACCATCAAGTTTACAACCTGGTGAGATAACTAATTCCTAACCTTTTCATTCCAAACACAGAGAGATCAAACAGATTCGAATCGAATCGAGCTTTTCTTGCCACAAGCATGTGGTGGGTGCCAAAAGTCTTTAACTGGGCTGCAAAAAAGTTCAGAGAGGTTCACGGAGGAAAGGTCTATGGGTGGCTGCTCAAGTTGGTGGCTTAAAAGCAAACCTGAACTCTTCAGCTCCTTGGGTGATTGACCACTAGAAGCTGGAAGAGTGCACAATTTGGGAAGCTGTCTGGACCCTCTTATGCTTTTCTTTATTAGAGTCATTGAAAAATAGGATGCTAGGTGAGATGGACTTACATCTAGGTGGACTTACATCTAGGTGAGGCTGTTAATGTTGGTTTCTAGCTGTAAGTTGTAATTCATTAATGGAAAATGCTAACAGATTGGCCTTCACGATTACAAATCAAAATGAATAACCTTGTCCCTTCCCACTACCTTCTTCCACTTTTGTGTCCTTAAAAGGTATGTTCAGACAGAGGAACTAGAGACATTTGTCAATTTGCAGAGCGGAACAAGATGTTACTGTTCAGAGGCATTAGAAAGGGGCAGCCTTTCCACACGCGGTGATATTGGTGCCAAAGATACAGTTTTACATTTTGCAGCCTTGATGTTGTTACAGCTGTTTTCTCTTACTTTCCTGTGCAGAGCCTAATAACCATTGACATTATTCCTTCAGGAGGATACCATTTCCATCAACCACAACTGGGTGAACGGCTGCAATGTGGCTATAATGTGGTGCTTCCTGCAGGATGAATTAGCAGCCGTCCAACGGGAAATCAATGAATGGAAGGATCCTATAGATGATTGGCACCTACAATGCCAGGTACAACACCACGATGGTGGCTGCCTGACTCCCTGGGAGGGGATTATATATATCTGGGATGCATCGCACTGCCTTGTGAGTTATAAGACACACAAGTCCTTAATTTCATACCTGGAATTAGTACATGTTTCATACAGAAGGAGGAACTGGTGAG
Source organism: Scolopax mira (assembly GCA_004320125.1). Taxonomy (NCBI): domain Eukaryota; kingdom Metazoa; phylum Chordata; class Aves; order Charadriiformes; family Scolopacidae; genus Scolopax; species Scolopax mira. The sequence continues at coordinate 47,771 of BJBW01008162.1, forward strand.
ACCTTTGCTTTGCAGGAAATAAATATTAATTTAGTGACACAGGGAAAGGCTTGTGCTGGTGCATATTTGCTGTGTGAAGGAGATCAGGCTGTTGTCTGAAAAACTAATGCCTCAACTGGTCTTCAACTATCAAGATTAGCATCAAGATCAATCCATTATGTAGTATCTACATTCTCCTTTATAAAATGTAAGTGCTTTTTCACACAAACAGAACTAATAAGACAGACCACACGCAGAAGAACTGTGTTTGAAGACTATTCATGATGCAAGAGCAAATCTGAAACAAGCAAAATGAAGGTGAAGGTGGCAGCAAGTTCCTGTGTCTGGGGAGTGATGCTTTCAGAACACATAACTATATTGGGCGGTGTTATATCTTGCATGCTTCCAAAATTTTAAGCATGGAACAAATGTAAAGTTTATTTTTGGAAGCTGGTTATGGCCGCTAGGTTGATATCCTTTAAATATAGGTCAAAAACACAGCTGTTTAGTACTTAAAAGAAACAGAGTGTTGCTTTTGGGGCTAGCGGCATTTCAGGTAAGGGAAAGAATTTCAATGCCATGGGGAAATTATAAGAAATATGACCAAAATGGCTACTTATGATTCTGGATAGTTTTTAGCTTGATAAAATATGGGTTTGCAATTCTTACTGTAAACAAGAGTTGTTTCCCTTTTATTGCTTGGTTGTTGGTTTTTTTTTCCCCTAGTTGATCATGAAGTCTTGCACGGGTATAGACTACAAGGAGTTCTACAACTTCCTCAAAGTTATTGCAGAGAACAGGATTTCTGTCTTGGAAAAGGGCCTCGATGACGAAGCTTCGGCAAAGAACACTCCCAAAGCTGCCATTTCCACCTTGGGCATGCTCCACGCGGTGTTTGACTTAAAGAGGACTGTGAAGGTGTTAACATCATTGAGTGCAAATGAAGATTTCAAGAAACTAGACCTGACATCACTTTCTCCACCTCCGGAGGTATTACTCCACCACTTGAAAGCAGCAATAGATACGGCGCTACTTTAAACTTCCTATTTATTCAGTTCTTTGTAAACCCAACCCTTTTTTTTGCAAAATGGGTGTTTGTAGAAGACTGACTCCTCCCTGTTTAATAGTACAAAGAGCCTTAATATAGAGTGGGGAGGGAGAGTACATTCATAAAAAGACTGAATGCTTTTAAAATTGACAGTATTTGACTACCTAGAGTAATTGGGCAGGGGAAAAAAAAAGGTATTTTAGATAAAGGAAGAACCCAAATTATGTTAGTATTATCTTATGAGCCCTGCTGGTGAATAATCAAGGAAGGGGAACAGAAATTCTCTGGGGGTCAAGCTTATGTCTGTCAGGGCTAAACACTGAGCTTGGCCTGTATCCCCTCTGCTTCTGACAGCAAACCTGCACTGTGGGCTCCAGCAGGGCAAGCTCTGCTTTGTCTGGGCACACCTCAATCTCATTAAGGCCTGTCCTGCTTCCAGGTACAGCTCAGCCTTTCTTTTCCTTTTTTTTTTTTTTTTAAAATATTAGAGGACCCTATTTAATTAGCTTCCCTTGAAGCCTGAGCTGGTTCAACAGCTGTAGCCTGGATTTGGAAAAGCTGACTCTAGCATTTTTCCTGTATGGTGGCATCTCTCTAAACCTGAAAGTCTTGGGTAGAGTCAGCCTTCGGGGTCTGCAGGATTACATTTGACACATCAGGAAGCCAGAGTCCTGATATCTAATCTGCTAGTAATAATTGAAGCGTGTGATCCACCCAAGCTCAAAAGGAAGAACTTGAATGTACTCTCCCATTTCTACACACTATTCCCAGGCACAGTATTTTATCAAGCAGAGATTTAATTCATCAGGGAAGCTAGCAAGTAAGTAGCCTCGGTATATCTCCTAAAAAATAAAAAAGCCACGCTGTTAACACACCAAAAAGCACTACTGCATGGTTACATAGCACAATTTGCAACCTGAATGCTACCCTTGGGCTGGAAAAAAACAGAGCATCTTCCAGTGAAGTATCTCTCTTGCTTTTACTGGTTGAGGAGAAGGCCTAGAAGCACAAATGGCTTCACACTGTTAACCTTAGTTGCTCCTTTTAGGGCTCACTTGAATTATTGCTTGAGAAATTCCTCGATTTTTCAACCAGATGACCAGTAAGAGCCACTAGTAACCCTCTGTTTAGAAAGTGCAATAGTAGAAATCTTCTCTAGGCTGAAAAAAAAAAAATAATCACATTGTTTTCTAGCTATTCCTGTGGCATTTGTACACGCATGCATTTTTTATGTCCTATTTTCTAGTAGAAGTTCTGCATTTTGAGTAGGCACCTGAAATTAAAATCTCTACCCAGAGCATGGAAGAACGCAGTATGGAGAAAACAGATTTTTTTTCTTTTTTTCCTCCTTTTTTCCCCTTCTTTTGAAACAGCTGTGACTACATCTCAGTGATTCAACCTTCTGGCAGGGCGTTTCTTTAGACTGGAAAACTGCCAGGTTTGAAACCACTCTGAAATTAAAAGTTCACAGCTGTCACTTAACGGCTGTTTACAGGCAGAGCTGGAGCTTTCTTGCTCACACGAATAAGGTGAGATTTCATAGAGGTGAGGAGGAGCAGTTTAAAGCTGACAATGGTTCTACTGGTAGGAAAGCATGGGTTTGGGTTTGGATTTGGATTCCCCAGTCCCACCAGTACCCCACTGGTATTGGCACCAACTGCTTTAAACACCAGGATTTTGTAAAGGGGTTGCTTAGATGAACGGCACTTTTCAACTCATGCCCCGTGAAGCTGGAAGGGCTTGGCTTTGCTGTGTAAACACAGCAAAAATACAAGTCTAGCTTTACACTGAGAACCCAGTATAGTGACCAGTTTAGATGCTGTACTGCCCAGTAAGGTACATCCTCCTTCGGAGAGATGGCACGAGTTTGCTGTGATGCAAAAAATCCAGGCAGAGGTATAATTTCCCCAGTTAGTTCTTTTTCCCTGTGGAAGGGTGGTAAGGAAGACAGAAGGCCAGCACAGTAGGGTGGCTGAAGAGGTGTTCAAGCAAAGGAAAGTGGGTCTTAATTACTCACTTTCACTTTCTGTTCACCTCAACTATCTCTGCACCGCAGCATCTTCACCTCTGAAGGTGCCCAAGAGCTGTGCTTCGGTGTCATCAGAGACAACGGGGTAAAAAACAATAGTTTAACTGCAGGAAATGATCTTAAATGTTTAAGCCACATTCTCCTCTCTGATTCAGCAGGGAACATAAGCCCAAAAATTAGTTTTATTGAGTCAAGTCTCTCTTACAAATACATCAGGAAACTAATTTGTAGTTCAAATTCTCCATTCCTCCTCCCAGTTAAGGGAGCCATGTGTGAATTCTCTAATGCCTGAAGACAGCAACAAGGTTGGAATAAGAAGTATGCAAGTCTGGAATCTCTCTTAAAAATTAAAACAGCTTTATTTAAATACAAAGTTACTGTAAAACATACATTAGGATACTCTCATACCAATATATTAACTATTGTAATCAGTGTACTATTTATTAAAGCATAATACTTGTGATAAACAGGAGGAAACAGCCTGTGGAGTTTTGTTTTGTTTTCCTTAAAGTCACAGACCTGGACAATTTAGAGTTAAACTGTAAAAAAAAAAAAAATTAAAAAAAAAAAGGTTAAAATCCAGTTCAAAAGAGCAGCTCAGACATTACTATTTTTGTCTGATAGGAACAGGATACCAAATATCTATTTGCCTTTTAGAAAGGCAGCATAAACCCCAGCCCAATTTTAATCCGAATTTGTACCCTGCTGGCGTCAGCAGGCGGTCTGTCAGCATGAAGCTGTGCATCAAGGGAAAACCAGTGGTTTTGCAGCTCTGTCAGTGCAGAAAACCAGGTGGATTTATGTTTTTCTCTCACCAGGATTTGAGATTTCTCACCCCAGGACAATGTATGTCCTTCCTATCAGGCACACGCAACCCCCCTGCAGAATGACAAAGCAGCACTTGCACAGTCAAGGTGCGAGTGTGATATCCCTGAGATTGAAGAGGAGGCTGCAGAGGATAAATACACGCTTGTAAGTCTCATAAAAATAAGGAAATTAGTCAATAGCAGCTTTATAATGCCATGGAGAGGTACTGAGTTTGGCTTGGGTGGGAAGAGGAGTGGAAAACCCTTCCTTTTAGGGATACAGGACAAGGCACCTCGCTCCAGGAACAGATTGATTGTTAAGGAGCACAGACACGGCCTTTCCTGGCCATGCCACATTTCTGCCAACCAGAAATAGTCCCACCAAATCAGGTTGTGGTTTCATTTAACTGCTTTCCATAAAAATCACCTCCCTTATGTCAGTTCACCAGTGCGAAACAAACAGCGGCTGAGAGAAGAGTTAAAATGAAGTTTTCAGGCAGATTTCTACTCTCAGGAAAGGGAGATAAAAAAACTACAAAAAGAAACCTTGGCCACTTCCCACAGAGAAATTCCCAAACACAAGCCAAGGTTGCACAATGAAGGCTTTTAGCCCACAGCATCCATATCTCCGTGCTTTATGACCATAGCAAGTCAAGGAGAAAACCCAGCAAGAAACTCTCATCTGGTAAATTCACTGTTCTTCCCTTTTTAAAGGCAATCGGAACAGCAGCGACTTGATTGCTTCTTCATCCAACAGTGTTTGGTCAAGAAAGTGCAGGAGGGAAGAGGCTCCCTTCGGGTCCCAGGGCTCAGGAGCTGTGAGGGACTTGGCAGCTCTCTCTCTGGTGGAGTCTCATCCTCTGGATGTGTTCGTAGCATGACTGGACGAGAAAGAGAGCAACCAATTAAGGAGAAGTTTTGAGAACTTTGGGTCAAAATCTGGTCTCTTGCACGTGGTAGTCAAGAGATTAAATCTGCATATCATAAATTAAAGATAAGCATATTCTGTAGACTAGAAGGAAAATAACCTGTGCTGGGCATATAAAATTAAATGAGAATATAACACATCAGTGTCTCTGCTACTCAAGCAAGGCTACTATAGCATGAAGCTGTAGAAGACATTTTCTTACCTCCAATGCTGTTAACAGAAAGTCGTACAGTCCTCCTTGATTGGTAGGGTCCATCAAGTCTCTGATCAGATGGATTTCAGCTCCCAGGTGCTGTATTCTAGGGAAAAAAAAGAAAAAAGTCACAACTAGAACAAATCTCTGGGCACCGGTGATTTATGGATGTAAGGAAATCAGAGTATGGAGAGAGGGAAGTGTAGATCTGGAATCATAGAATGGTTTAGGTTTGAAGGAACCTTAAAGATCATCAAGTTCTAACCCCCCTGCCCTGGGCAGGGTCACCTCCCACCAGACCAGATTGCTCAAAGCTCTGTCCAACCAGGTCTTGAACCCCGCCAGGGATGGAGCAGCCACAGCTTCTCTGGGCAACCTGAGCCAGGGTCTCACCATTCTCCTAGTGAAAAATTTCTTCCTGATATCTCATCTAAATCTCCCTCTTTCAGTTGGAAGCCATTACTCCTCATCCTATCACTACATTCCTTTGTCAAAAGTCCCTCTACAGCTTTCTTCTAGGCACCATTCAGCTACTGGGAAGCCACTGTAAGGTCTTCTCAGAGCCTTCTCTTCTCCAGGCTGAACACCCCCAACTTTCTCAGCCTGCCTTCATAGGAGAGGTGCTCCAGCCTTCAGATCATCTTTGTGGCCTCTTCTGGACTCGTTTCAACAGGTTCACATCCT
>BJBW01008164.1:3876-37913 GCA_004320125.1 Scolopax mira
GAACTCCATGATCTTTGAGGTCCCTTCCAACTCTAACCAGCACCGACAAACCCACCCTGTTCACAGCAGGAATGTCCCCCCGGGGGGAAACAAAGCTCTGGGAACAGGACACACAAAGCAGATGCAAAGCCGTAGACGGTATTTAGTATTTCTGGGGAGAAAGGAAGGAAAAAGAAAACACTCTGTTTTCAGGAGGAAGAGCTCAGCTGGAGGGCAGCAAGGTACCACACACGGGGTTTTCATGGGAGCAACAGTCCAAGGCTGAAGGCTTCACAACAGAAACGGTTAGACTGCAAAACTGTGGCTTTTATTTCCAAACATACAATAAATAGGTCCACCACAACTAGCCTCTAACTTCATTTTACATGGAAGGATTTTAAAATTAGTTTTGTGCATATTTAAAAATTAAAAAAACCCCACAACTTCCCTTTGCACGTAATTCCATAGAGAACCAAACGGCGTGAGATACCAGCTGACGGTCTTGGCACTGTGATGCAAGCGACCCCGTAGAAACAGAGCTCTGTAGCAAGCACTCAAACAAAAACTGCAGTTTGAATTGTTGAGAATCAACGCCTACTGACATTTTTTTCTTTTAAATCTATTTCGGAAGTATACAAAAAACCACCCCAAAACACTTTAGCATGTAAATGCTGAAAAGCGAGTTGCCTTCTCTTAATGTTTCTGCAGGGGCTGCCGGGTGAGCGAGCAGATTTATTAAGCGTTCGCTATTTGCTACATGATACACAACAATTTTCATACCAAAATATCTTGACTGCATAGTAACGTTCCCGATTTTCAAATGCAAAAAGAAATTAGATGCAATCTCTTCTATTTCATTCATCATCACTGAATTTTAAAAGACCTTTTTTTAACCACGACTCTTGCTTCATCACAGTGCAGAAGGCCCTTAATAGTTCAAGGATTTATTCTAGTCATAGCTTTAATACAAAAGTAGAGGCTGAGGAAAAGCCAGAGTAGTCTATACACAACGCACAGTCCGTGTACATTCCAAAGCTGTACCTCCTCAAGAACTAGTTATACGCTCTGCAAACAAATCCCTTTATCCAGCAATTCAAAATACTTTAGATCAGAAGTTTTATATTAGAATCAATACATTATAGCATATAAATACATTTTTATACCCTTCGGTTGCCAAAACAACCCAGATGGCTGCGAGGATGTGACCTGAATTGCTTTCTCCACAGGGTTGGGAGACCAAACTGTTACCGGCAGCTGTTAACCCCCAGAGTCACAGGGAAAACTGGGGATCTTTGTGTGCCAGAGCATCGGGTAAGACTAGAACCAGGAGCTGACACCCTGGCCCCTTGAATTGGGCCAGGATTTCAACTTCTGCGAGATGCAACACACATCTGTGAGGCAACATGTATTCCCCCCCGCCCCCCTCTGCCGATGGCCTCTTCATGAAAAGTCTCAGCAGAACGACGACGAAAGAAAAAAAATTAAAATAATAATCCCAAAACACCCAACAAACGGAAGCTTTTACAAGCGCCAATTTTCTTACGAGACAGGTGCCGCAGCTTTCAAGAACAAAGTTAAAAGTTTTAACACTAAAAAAAAAAAGAATATTAAAAATAAGAAAAACCTACCCAACAAAAAACCCAACCCAAACCTAATGTGCAAGTGTGTAGTTCCGAAGCCGCCAGAGATGGACAGAGAGCTCAGTTCAGGCTGCAGCAAAGCAATAAGCACGGGTAGAAGTGAGAAGCGTTTGCAACTTTTTTGTCTCTTAAGGGATACAGAGACACCGATGCTCTTGAGTATCCTCCAAAGGTGCTAGAAGTTTGGAAGTTGGACATAATTTCTTTCCACGATGCCAGGTCTACAGATGTGTCTCTCTCTTTTTTTTTTTTTTAAATAATATTGCACATAAAAATAATCTTAAAACTTTGTAGTGAAAGCAGAATTGAAGGACAGTGTTTTTTCCAAAACAGATTAAAAAGCTACCTGTACATAATAAGTTTTAATTTAAAGAACGCCAAGATTATTCAAAATCTAAGCACGTAATACTGACAGGAAAATGTTAAATTGCACAATCTACATATAAATTACATTTGTAAATACTTAAAAAGTTTTTAAAACATTGAATACCCTTGATTTCACAAATCATCTAGGTCACTGTCAAAGGATCAGCTTCATGAGTTAGAAGTACTTTCTCCCCCCCCTCCATCACAGCCCCCACCGCGAAAAAAAACCAAAACAAAACCAGAAACAAAAAAGATCTGCAGTCTTAGACGAAGCACTGGAAAGAGTTAAAGCATTTCAGCTCAGAGGTAGTGCTAAACACATCCAACTAGAAGTCCATTATCTTTGAACTATGATGAAATAACGTAGTAAAATGTAGAAAGACTATAAAATTTACAAAAATAAATAGTTCTGAATGCTTTTAGAAAATGCAAGAGACTCTGCTGACAAGCATCTTGATCTGTTTTTCTGACTGAAAAGAAAGCAAAGTGGGCCTCTTTTTTTTTTTCTTTTTTTTTTTTTTCTTTTTTAAAATATACCCATCTCTGATGCCGCGCCTGCAATCCATGCGATCCAGCTACGCGACCCAACACGCGCCGGCCCGGCATAGACTCTGCTAGTAAAAATAAAGAGGAGGCTTTTCTAAAAGATCATCTCCATATGAAATTCGTTTTGCATGTAAATTCTTCTGACAAATTAAAAATTGCACATAAAAAAGTTTATTGAAAGAGGCATGGGGGGTGATAAGGGTATGTGCCTATTGTTCCACATACACCCTGGAAGGAAAAAGATGATTGCACAGTTCTGATAAATAAATAGATTTTTTTTAAAAAAAAAAATAATCTGCCACTTTTTTGGTTTGTAAATTTTGGAATTATTTAGAAAATCCAACTATGGTCAACTTATTTTTAGTTTGTGTTTTAAAGAATTCTTTACAGCTTTTTTCCAGTGGCTTTTATCCTGAAACCAAAGGGAAGCGGCAGTTAAAAAGTATCTTTGGGTAAAACAAGTATCAGGATCCAACAAGAATTTCCATGATGTGGTCCAACTCGCTCAGATCTGTTCTACAGATCTGCATGTTGCTGGCTGAAGAAGAATTACAAGATGGAAAGGTTTTCAGTGGTTCTTCAGCAGCAAGAGAGGGTGGCCTGGGCGGCGTTAGCGGAGGGCAGCAGAAGTCCGAATCGTACATGGAAGTGTCGATATCTTCAAAAATATCATCTATTGCCAAATCCTTTAAGTAACTAGTTGAATTTGAAATCTCAAAGGAACCAAACACACACTCGGCTCCCTTCAAATCTTGCCTGTCATCTTCTATTTTTAGACTGGTGCTTTCTGGAAACTTGGGCTGGTCATCTCCAGTAGGAACCAGACAAGTCGGCGGGCTTATATCTTCTACGAAGTCTAAATCCTTCAGAATAGATGAAATGGCAGATGACATGTCATCATCTGAAACTATCAGCAGGCTGTTTTCAATTGGGTCTTCTACCGACCGCAAGTCGCAACAGTTCGACTCTTGCTGACTAATACCTGAAGGCAACTGAAGAGAAATCCCAGATGACTCCATCCCTGGAGCATAGCTGGGAGAACCAGGAGTAACGCCAGGGCAGACGCTAATTGGCTGCTGATTACTCTCTTGTCTCATTTCCTCTTGAATTTGCCGAACCGTGTTGGCGATGAGGACGGAGCGGTGCAAGTTGGGTTCCACCAGCATTTTGTAGGTCTGTAACTTGGTGAGGCACATATTGAGCACCAGCTGCCTCTTAAGCGGGTATGACAGACTTCGACTGGAGTCAAAGGCACTGGAGAGACCAGCCACGTTCTCCTCATAGTCACTCAGCTTGCGTTTTAGACCTCTCCCCAACATGAACCTGAAAGACAGAAATTGGGATTTAACCGTGGGCGAGACTATGGTGTCTCCTGTGAGATCTGAGCTGCAAGAGCTCAGACTCTAATGCCACAGGACACCAAAAGACAGAGTAAAATCCTACACGGGTACTGCTTTTCAACAAATTTTTTTTTTAAATGGAAAACATGAAAAAAAATATAGATTTTTTTTAAAAAAAAGCGCCATATACCTCTAAGTTTTGGTTTTAAGGCTTACTTTCAACTCTGAGAATACAAACTATTTAAAAAAAAAGATTTAATAGGTGAGCTTTTCAGCCTCTTGTCCATTCAAATTATACAGCATACCAAAATTCATTAATAAGAAATATCTGACTGTCCACATGAAATAAAATAGTAGATCCTTATACTAAGGCTTATAACAGCTATACAGAATATTCCAACATTTTCATTTTAACCTTCATTCCTAGGTACAGTAGGGGAGATTTTAAAGCTAGATTCAACACTATTTTTATCTCATTATGCATTCACATCTTGTTCAGTGTCTCTGAGATCTAAGAATTCATTTATCTCCCTCTTTCTTTGGTGAATTTAAGCTGTTTGACTACAACCCAACCATCCAGCGTGTCAGGGCATCCCATAGGACCCCAATATCTGTTCCACGGCTTCACAGTTGAGCTAGAAGCACATGGAAGCATGGCTTGGCTGAGCCAGAGAGCTCACAGAGCCACTGGTTCACAACCTGCTACTGACTTAGCACTAAGGACACCCAGCAGGAGGCCACCAAGTGGCATTTTAAAAGTGACAAGTTTTGGTAAATCACAGAATTGTTGCAGTTGGAAGGGACCTCTAGAGACTATCCAGTCCCAGTCCCCTGCCAAAGCAGGGTTGCCCAGAGCACATCACTCAGGATGGCACCCAGGTAGGGCTTGAAGATCTCCAGAGAAGGGGACTCCACACCCTCCCTGGGCAGCCTCTGCCAGGGCTCTGACACCCTCACCCCAAAGTTCTTCCCCAGACTGGAGTGGAACTTCCCATGTTCCAGCTTGTGCCAGTTGGCCCTCGTCCTGTCACTGGGAACCACTGAAGAGTCCGGCTCCATCCTCCCTCAAACCCCCCTTTAGATACTTATAAGCATGAATAACGTCTCCCCTCAGCCTTCTCTTCTCCAGGCTAAAGAGTCCCAGCTCTCTCAGCCTTTCCTCAGCAGGGAGATGCTCCAATCCCTTCATCATCTTTGTTGCCTTACGCTGGACTCTCTCCAGCAGTTCCCCATCCCTCTTGAACTGGGGAGCCCAGAACTGGACCCAGAATTCCAGCTGTGGTTTCCCCAATGCAGAGCAGAGGGCAAGAATGACCTTCCTTCACCTACACAGTCCAGGATCCCATTGGCCCTCTTGGCCACAAGGGCACAGTGCTGGCTCATGGATAGTTTACTGTCCACCAGGACCCCCAGATCCTTCTCCTCAGAAGTGCTTTCTGGCAGGTACATCCCTAACCTCTTTTAGGTGCCTGGAGTTCTTCCTCCCCAGGTGCAGGACCCTACACTTGCCTTTATTGAACCTCATGAGGTTCTTCTCTGCCCAGCTCTCCAGCCTGTCCAGGTCACTCTGGATGGCAAATGAAGTAGAATTTAGTTGCTTTCAGTCTGTTTTGTTTGCTGTTGCATTGAAATACGGCAGGTCTAGAACACTATGGTACAAAAAAAACCCTGTTACACATGCACACCTAAATTCCATGTGATCCAAACAAATACATGCTCGGATACTTTGCAATTATCCTTCAAAACACTAAGTGTTTATTAGGGACGGCAAGCAGTATGCAATCACTTATACAAACACAGAAAAGGAGTACACCATGCACGGGAAAACACTGGTAAAAGTCTTGATTACACACACCTTGCTGTGTCCATGGACATGTCACCCCCAAACAATTAAAAAAAATACATAAATTAAGCAATTGTAAATTAGACACCCGGTGGCAGATTAAGGGCAGATCCTTCACACAGAGTGATCCAGACCCTGCATGCTGCAGAGGGCCTCCCAGCTTCCTTTTTATGTGAGCGCTGGACACTGCCAGCAACAGCTCAGCTGATGGCAGCAGCTGCCAGCCTGTTGCTAGACTTTTGGGGACAAGGAGATGATGGCAGCACAACAAAGCCTCTTTTTACTTTTGGGATTTCTCCAGATTTGCAGGAAGCACCGCAGGGCTCCGTGGCTACATCCATCTGCCTAGACAAAGCTGCTGGAGAACTCTGCCCCTCTGGAGGAACAGAAAGTCAGTCAGCAGTGCATGCTTCTTGGTGAGGCACACAAGAAAACACAAAGACAGTTGGTAAAGAAGTGTTAAGCTTATGATCATACCTACTTTTTATTTTAGGGACATCCCTGGATGAAATAAAAGTTGTCATCAGAATGCATTTTTACATAACAGGTCGTAGCTTGGCCTATAGTTCAGTTCACTAACATGTTCACTGTTAAAAAAAAAAAAACAGCCCAACAAAAAACCCTTTTAATTACTTGTAGTTTTACCAGTGCTGCAATTTTTAAACTTTTGGAAGTCTGTTTTACTCAAAAAGTTTTCTGCTAAACTGCCCAGCACCAGCTGAATCTCTATAAAAAACATAAGGTGTCTGGATGTGGTGTGCCTATTCACCTGGGTGATCCTCCCAGTTACTACACATCACACCCCCAATTCCAGCACCCCACTGGGAGCAAACAGGACCAGGCAGTTTGAGCACTCCACGGCAAACACAATCAGCAGGAACCCAGATACAAAGTTCAGGCATCAAATATAATGGGTATTTTTGGGGGGGAAGGGGGGGAGGAGGGAAAGGGGGCAGTGAGTGTGCCTGTATGTCAGGCATAAACATAAATATACCATAACAGGTCTTGAAGGTAATTAGTGCCTGCAAATCTGTTGCAGAAAATTTGCAATAGAACTATTAACTGGCCCTTTTAAGTAGCATTTAAATGTTGTGCACTAAGACACTCCCCCATACCCTTATTATAAAGAATAAATTACATATAAATATATAAATAAATAATTATAAAGACTAAGGACCATCCTTCCAATACACTGCACACTAGTTTGCTTTGCTTTTCTCTCCCCTAACTGAAGTGGACCAAAATGATATATAAATAGTCTGAATTTCTAGAATCTCAAAAATGGAGTAGCATTTTAATTCTGTAAGCAAGCTTAAAAAGCAAACTACCTAATATGAGGACACATAATATCACAAGAACAACTTTAAAAGGTATTTTAGATTCATACAGTAGTCTAATTAGACTAGATATTTCATGCTTATATATGCAGACACTCTCCTTTCCTCAACTGTCCCTCATAAAGTTTGTCCAGAGGATTCTAGAACTATGTAACAAGCTGTAACAAATATAATTCCGAACTATAAAAATGAAGAGCAAGGAACATTATTTGCTCCAACTTCAAATGTTTCTACTTAACAGACTTCCCACCCTCCACATGTCAAAATTGGTTCTTTCGTTTTTGTTTTTTTTTTTTTTTTTTTTTTTTTAAATATACAAACATACTCTTCTCTTGTGCTTTACACACCGAGTGCCACTGGTACACCGGATTTAAAAATTACTGGTGTCATGGTTGCTACAGGAGACGTTAAATTTCAGTTCTTGTCAAACACACTCAGCTGCTGACCTACAAAAGATACAAAGCCCCTTTGTTACCAGCTAATCTACATTTTATCGGGCCTTTTGCTTTACTTTCTAGTGTAAGAATTTCTGACAGGCTCGTATCTTTAACAAAACTATTTCGTATTTTCTACATAATTTGCCCTTTTGTAGCACTACATGTTAACACACACATCCCAAACCCAGAATTCAGAAGGCAGTCAAATTCTCTCTTTTGATAGCATTTCTTTGCAGTATAAGATGTTGATGATGTTATTTAATTACGCAGTGCTCCCTACACTTCAGGTTTTGGTACTAAGGAAAACAAACAAATCTACACAAAAATACACGCTACCATGCCCAGGCAGCCCTGTATCACAAGGAGTGTCTAGAAAAAGCACTCTCCTTTCTTCAGCGCAAGTCCAGGAAGCTACTCAGATCTCAAAAAATTGGATCAAGTAACAGGATTTTAGAACGTGCCAATCTGATAGCTCTGTAATTCGTAGGTAAATAAACTGAACAAAAATTCAAAGTTTATGCCAGCTTCAAATGTGAGGTTGACACATAGCTGTTCAATAATGAAAGAGGAAAGCTGCAAATCATCCTTCTCTTGAACTTTAAGAAAAAATTCAACCACCAACTTTTTTTTTTTTTTAAGTTCAGATGCTCTATTTTAGAATCTTTTGTCATGAAAAAAACCAAGAACAACAAGGAACACCACAACTCTTTTTTTTTTTCCTGGCATTTTCTCATCTTCTCTCATTATAGTAATGCAGACTGAGCCACAGTCTATTTATGGCAGAATGCTTTTTTATTTAAAATTATTTTGCAGATAGAGAGAAAAAGGAAGCAAAGTCAACTCAATGTGTAGGAGTGCCAAGCTCTCCATCCCTGTCACCCAACTACAAAGGAGTCTGTAGAGGTAGAAATTCTCTCCCTGACAGCATGTTCTTCAGTGCCTTCCAGTTCCATGGAGGACATTTCATAGAAACTCCTCCCTGCTTAGGGGGGAAGAAGCATCTGTGCAGTGTAATCCTACACTGTACTTGAGTTTGAAAAAAATAAAAAAAAAATTAAAAAATCAGAGGGTAGAGGCACGTCCCTGACTGGCAAATCCATGCAGAACACCAACCAAACAGGCCTGGTCAGAGCATGCAGCTACTCAGAAGAAACATTCCAGGCTACCAAGAAAAATTCGCCTTGCGATATGTCGTGGCCAGCATTTCAGAGGGAAAACACAGCTCCATCTGTCACAGGGTCTGATAGTGCAGTGCAGCTGCCACCGACACATGGCAAGGAACTACAGCTGGAAACAGTCACAAAGAAGAATGCAGCATGTGAAAACCCTCAATTACTTCTATCTGGGCAAACGACGTCTTGGTTTTCTCTTCCTCACCTTATGAAAAGGATTTTAAGAGCAAGTCCAACAATGTCTGGAACTCCGAACCACACAGAACTTCACTTTTCACTAGGGAACAGCATTAAAAAACACAAGTATATAAAACACAACTGCCACAGTTAGCATTGTCTTTTCATGCACAAAATGAGCACTATGGTCAACTGCACAAGAGTTATTAATTTAAGTTACCCATTAAAGAATATGTTTAAATAGCAGGATCATCAATGAAGTACTGGGCTCACCCTATGCGGGTCAAAACCAGTTTGTTGATAGCGGCCCCTTCTGGCTTTTCTTTTTAGGGTCTTATTAAATTCAGGCTTGCCTGGTCCTTTTGATAGAACCACAGTCTTGCATTTTCCAGATTAAGATTGTCTCAAAGCGATAAATTACTTTCTTTCACAGGACAGAGACACCAGATTTGAATTGGTCTATGCATCTCATGAGTGAAAGCTGCCTGTCTAGTTTTCAGTAACACAGTATTAAAATCAGAGACTCCTTGCTACTGTAATTCGGGCAATTCCCTTTCAAGGTCTCCTATGGCTAGTAACCCTAAAAAGCACGTCACAGCAAAAACAGAGGTCTCTTTGGATTATAAACTTGCGTTAGTGACTGAGAAGCAGATGGATAAGCTGGTTTTCTGGCCTCCCTTCTCTTCCATGGACACACAGTTCACAAGCACACCTCTACCTGCAGGAAGCATGAAGGAAGACAAGCCTTCCCATTGTTATGGATATTTCCATAACAATATCCATATTATTGTTATGGAAATTACTCAACGTACATTGCATACTATTTTTAATGATTGCCTTTCACCCACCCAGTATACCCCTATATAGCTTAGGCAATTAAAACTATTAATGAAGTTGTGTTAAGTAGTGGACTGTCTCTTGGCTAATGTTCCACATATAAGAAGTGGGGCGAGAAAAAGGTAAAGCTGAAGGTCCAGTTAACAGACACTACAAATCCTTTCCTCCCATCTGGACTTAACACTGATCACTTAAACAGGACTTACGTAACCCAGTAAGCTGTCAGACTACACACACACACACACACCAGTATCTCTCATCTGGTGTCCTCAGCAAGTGTTGGAGATCCCCACAGCATCACAGCTCAGCTGTTACCAAAAGCCAAGAGGCAGTGAGGGAAGGAGGATTAAACAACTTAGAAATCACTGAAGTGAAAACTAATTTGGACCTGAAAACACTTCAATATATTTTTTTTGGTGCATATTAAAGTCCATCGCTTCCCCACCCCTCCCAGCCCTGCCCCAGTTTAGTCAAGATGAGTAACTGCTGGAGAAGGCAGAAGTGGCTAAAAGCGTGCATACAGGGAGGAGCACAGTCCTGCCAGCTGACACCCAGACCTAACCTCCTGCGGAACAACCTCTCTTTAGAGAGGTTAGAAACGACCCAAGAACTGCTGCACAAAGAAAGGATAATTAATGTCAACTTTCCGGTCACCAAATCCTGACCTATAATACACCTAACTCTGTTACTATTAAAGCAACTGGAACACAGAACCAAGATATGCTACTGTTCAGACTTAAAAGAAAAAAACAACAACAAAACCAACAAACCAAAATCGGAACAGGCACACAAACCTGTAAACCAAAGCACACAGAAAAAAAAATCCCATACCCATGGATGTACCCAACACCCTTTCCCTCATTTTGAAAATAAGAGTGGGCTGAATAGTAGTAATTAAGTAGAGGAAAGGAATGAGAGGAAGACTGAGCCTAGCACAGAATGAGTCTGGAATTCATAACCTTCCTACTGTCACATCCCTATTTGTGGAAGCAGAGAATAAATATGTATCATACACTAATATTTTAGGAGCTGCAATGTTGTTTACAAAGCACTCAGGAGTAAATTTTACTTTGATTTAAAAGTTCGTTTGAACAGCCCCCCCGCCCAATCTGTTTATGTTATGTCTAATGGGATGTGGACAATTCCTGCACTTAAAGGACATCTTCCCAAGTTCCTTACTCCCCTTTTATTTCATAAAGCACTGATAAAAGCTTTGCTTTGCGAACTACCACAGCTAAGTTTCAGAGCACAACGTTTCACCCTGGAGAAGAAACTCCTCTCTTCGGATACGTGCCTTCCACAGCTGAACCAAGTGGATCTGGGCTGTTTACAGGAGTAAATGAGCCGAACCCTCAGCAGCTGGTGTCTATCACTAGAGGCCAATACGGAATGCTGTACCAGTGTCAGGTAGAGAAAAACTTCCATCCCTAAAAGAAAACAAACTAAATACTCTTCTCCTTCCTCTAGCCCTCTACACCTGTGTATTTAGTTCCACAAATAAAACTCACGGGTTTTAAACAGATTATCTGTCAGGAATTTTGGAGGATTTTTTTTTTTTTTAAATGGAAGAAAGGCCCAAAATCATTTAAGCTAAGGATCAATAGTGGTTAGCAAAAGGTAACACATGATCAAGGATTACTAGATCTAGGAAGTCCCATAGTAAAACTAAACTGGCATTAAATGAGAACATAAAGGAATACAATCAAGAAGAACCAAACCACTACGGGTTCCACCAAAATATCTCACTGGAGAGACACGTGATCATTAGAACCGCAAATGTGATGATACAGCTCTCCACAGCTTGTTCTCATCAACTGAGCAGCTCTCAATCTGTTTTCTTCACAGCATCTATTTACTCCGAAACACTGGACCAACTCAACTACATAACACTACATGTATTTTAGGGTTACGGTGAGCGACATAAAGATCCACGAAAACCAAAAGGTTAACTATATCAAATCAGCACAGCCATACTCTAACAGAAAAACCATTAACAATAAAAGCAACCAGGAACAGGAAAAGAAAAAAAAAAAAAAGCAGCGGCTCTCTTTTCCTGATAGAGGACCATGCATTTACTCTAGCCATGGGATATTTAGATAAATAATTTTCAATAACCAAATCAGAAGTGACTTTAAATTTTCTTTAATGCACTAGCACACAACTTTTCTTCAGCACCCAAAGTGTCTTCTCCTCACAATACAAGATTCTCACACTCAATTTCAGCAGCTGAAATCTCACTATAAGATTGAGGCCTCATTTCAAATTTCCAAGAAATGTGATCTTATAGCAGAATTGAATTATTTGTTACATTATAGTAACAAATCCTTGTTATAAGGGGAAAAAAAAGTAATGCAAATTCATAATATTCACACCAAACTGCTTATACTACTCAAAAAGCCTAAAGCACTTAATATTATATACCCCATTTCTAAAAATTATTTTTCAGTTTGCTATTCTAACCCACAAAAATAACAATGAGTATCAGCACATGCGTATCCACATAAGACATGATTTCATAAAAGCTTACAAGTAGTTACCCTTAGAAAACAGAAAGGAGTTCAGGCAGGAAGATTCCAGATTTTGCATAAAGTGTGGTCATCCAAGAGTCTTGAACTATTCAAGAGGCCAAGCCATCCACCCAGGTAGGATGATGTGAAACTAAGGGGAAAACCAAGAGAAAAACAGGGTATTTCATTACTATGATTTTTTTTTTTTTAAAACCAGAAGTATTAAGCACACAATTCAATATATTTTAAACAATTTGTGCTAAATCCTACTAGAGCAGTTAAAAGCAAATACCAAAAACTCAAGTTCATGAACATGCTGATAGAGGACCTAATAGTTTTACCTGTGAACACATAAAACATGAAATTATCTTATATAAATGAATACTACAGAATAGAACGATGATCCTCTAAGCATTAGGTTTCAGGATAAGAACTCGCACTGATGCTTCCTCCGGTTACTGAACATGAATTTACAGTGGTAATCATCTCAGAAATCACGTCTCAGGACAGACAATACCATGAACTGTAAAGAATTACATTTCAGAATTATCCCCTAACCTTTAGGGGCTGTTAAGGAAGTTAGATTTTTATAAAATTCCCCAATTTTCCTTGTTTTCAGCATAGACAAAACCAATATGAGAAGACAGCTGGCATAGTGTCCTATCATCGCATACCATATTCAACGTTTTCATCAAAACACTGATAAAGCAATATCTGCAGTTTGGCTACAGACCACACACATCAAATCACGGATTAGATAATTCCAGGCACTGGAAACTCTGGGAAACATGAAAAGGCTGAAGTGACAGCAAACTATGGAATAAGCTAGGAAACGTGGAGGGTACTGCATGATCTATGCTCTTGAGGTCTCAACTCCACCTGAAGAATCAACTTTTTTTTTTTTAATTCCAAGAATCAGAAGTCCTTACACCGGCTAACAGCCTACTGTCTGGGCTGTATTTGGCATGTTTATGTGTACAATGTACATACATACATACACACAGACACCTGCCACCCAGCTACAGCAAACCAATCACTTCACAAATGTACCACCAGAGCGAGGATCAGTACCTCTCCAGACAAATACAGTCCTTCGTGATCTAGAGTCCATACGTCACTTTAAAAATCTTAAAACAATACAGAGCAAAAGGCATTCTTACATCTAGAGGATGGACAAGTAAATGTATACATTTCATCTTACACAGCAACTCATAGCCAGATGTTAGCAAAGGGCTCCACCGTTTACAGAACATCAGAACTGTAAAGATGCAGTAAAATGCCTGTGACATAAGAACACTAGATCCAACCCACAGCAATAAACGCATTAATATCTCCCTCCTCCTTCTAGAAGCTGACTTCTTTCCTAGCATAAGGAGATCTATGCTATCTGTTAAAAAAAAAAAAAAATCATAACCTATTTGCTATGAAACATCAGGACTTCAGAAGGTGACTACTGAGGTTTATTAAAGTTGCACTTTTTAGGTCATAGAGGGAGGTGTACCTTCATTCTAAAACAAATGTTTAGAATGTTAAGTCTTTTTAGCAAGCTAATAAGAGTATTACAATGTTGAAAAATTTTAGACTTCAGCAACTTGATTAAAAAAAATATCCAAAAGCATAATAAAAAATTAATACCTTTAATTGTATTTTAGAAGCCCAACCTTTTGCTAGAAGGAGCTGAAGTCCAAAAAGTTATCACATTTAATTCCTTTGTTATATACTTTAAATAAATCCTGCAAAATAACTGGTGAGGTTATGATTTTTCCCCCTATATGATTTCACACTGGGCCAAGTGTCAGGAAGAAGTACAGAGGTAAGGTTACTAGATTTAGCTTTTACAATCTGTTAAAAAAAAATAAATAGAAGACACATGGTAGCTGTAAATCACTATGAATTATACGTGCAGATTATTTTTCTTTTCATTTTCTTTTACTGTCTTCACTTACAGTTTCTTAGTACCTGCGGTTACTTCAGAAATTTGAGATTACAGTGTTAATTTCAACATTCATGGTGTTTTCCATATTGCAGTCAACTGCCTCAACTAAAGAATCTTAGCTGAATCAAAAACGAAGTAGAAAATTACTACCCAAGGGCTCCTACATACGGTTTTTTGGTGTTTGGGTTTTTTTGGAAACGTTTCCAACACAGTTTGAAAAAAAATTCCAGGCCTATCTGGGGCAAGAATTATTAACGGCATCTATTAGCAAGATGAATTTACAACAGGGGTTAACAGAGACCAAGCTCGTGCCCCCCTCCCCCCCCTTATCCACCTACGGAGCTTTATGGAGACAAACAAAACCCTCCTATTAAACAACAATCAAAAAATAATAAGGGCTTGCACATAGGCCAAGTGGCAAATATCGAGAGGTAGAGATGACATGGGGGGCCAGAATGAAAAAGCTGCGATGGGGAAAGCCCACCCCTATTTCCCTGCCACCTTCCCCTCCCCAGCCCAGCGCCCAGGTCCCGGCAGAGCCCGAGGGATCCTGCCACCATTTGGCCTTTATGGAAAGGAGACCGGTCGCTGCTTCCTGCAGGCGGCCGCCTGCTTCCCCCCCCCCCCCCCCCCCCGCAGCAGTAACCAGAGACAACCTTGGGCTTCCCGAGCTGCGAAAAAGTTACACTCCTCCCCCTTCCTCCTCCTCGTCCTCCTCCCCAGCTTAACAGAGACCCCGGACGAAAGCTAATTATAACTGCGCTAACAACTTCATCACAGGCCTCCCCAGCCCCGGGGCCGCGCTACCCCCCCCCCCCCCCCCCCCCCCCCCCCCCCCCCCAGTCACCAAACCCACACTCCCCCCCTCATTCCCCCACCTGTAGCCCCCGTCCCCGCCATCCCTGCCTGCGCTTCGGCAGGACCCCCCCAACCCCCCTCAAAGGAAGCTCCGTCTGCCGCCCCCCCCCCGGCCTGCAACGCCCGCCTTACCCAACCCTCTCCTCGGCGGCCGCCACTGCCCTCCCCCGGCGCCGGGCCGTCTCCCTGCCCCTCAGGCTCGCCAGCCCCACGCCCGCGCAGGGGGGTTGGGGGGGCTCCCTTCTCACCTCCCCTTCCCCTCACGGCGTCTCTCTCAGGAGGAGCCACCGCCTGACCCTGCCCAGCGCCTCACCTGGGAACGGAGGAATCTCCCCCACCCCGTTTCCTTCGTGCAGCCTGCCGTGCCCTCCCTAGCCAGCCGGCTGGGCTCCCTTCGGCAGGGCTGGGACTCCGACCGGGAGGGAGAGGGAGAGGGGGGAGGAGGAGGAGGAGGCGGAGGCGGAGGCGAGCGCCACCCCCGCCAGGCCCCGGCAGCCTTCGCTCCGCCCTTCCCTCCTCCTGCAGCACCCACAGCAGCAGGGGGGGGTGGGGAGAGCGCTGCGTGCACCGCGCCCGCCAGCTGGCCGCCTTCCCATTGGCCAGCAACCCTTTCAACCTGCCCAGCAACCATTTTCCCACTGGCCCGGCGAGGCGGAGATGGAGGGGTGGGGTTTGGGGTCCTGACCGTCCCTGCGGCGCCGCCCAATGAGAAACCCGGGAGAGCTGAAGTGGGCGGGGACACCCCGCCGGTTCGGCCCAATCGGAAGACGGGCGCCGCCGAGTCCCGTCCCCCCTCCTCCCGCCCGCCGCCGTGAGGCGCTGAGGGGCGGAGGGAGACGGGGAGGCACGGTGGGGCAGCACGCGGCGTGCCCAGAGGACGGAGGCGTCCCTGGGGCATGTAGAACTACCGGGCCCGCAGCCACGCCCTGCACCCCCACACCTTTTATTTATTTTTTTTTTTTTAATTTTGTGGGGGAGGGGTTTAAACCCCTCTTGACGAAAATTGCCGAATTTAAGTAATAGGGGCTGGCAGGGGCCTTCCCTGCAGCTCCGGCCGCCGGAGCGGTTGAGAAACACAGGGCACACATCTCTCCACCAGCGATAAATCGACATCAAACATTGCACAACCCTCAATAAATATTCACTTCATTTCTCTCTCTCCCCCCCCCCCCCCCGCCCCTACTTTAAAGATGAGGTGGGTTTTGGCAGCTCTTGAACCTTGTATTTGCTTTTCACGGGCATTTGCGTAAGGCGGCTGTATCGGCACCAGCCTTTGTACAAACCAGGTTTCAAAATCACAATGTTCCAAGTATTTGTAAAGATTCGATTTTGCACCTTTTTCGACCTCCCCCCCCCGAATTACCTGATGAACCCCCCCACCAAACCCACTCAGCCCTCAGGAGTTTAGATTAACCCCTACGACAGCAAAAACAACCAAAAATCAACACATTCAGGTTCTTCCTACCCAACTCACACACACGTGTTGCTCTAATACAATACTTCAGAAACACTTTACATTTCCTGGCAGAGATAACCTACAACTTCGATGAAAGATCAGTTGCTTTTTTTTTTCGATCTTCAGCTGAAGAAAACTTAGGGTTTTACCAAACCCATCAGCTTTTAACCCCTGTGTCTCCAGGTGGGTGCTGTGAAGGGGTAGGAGTGACCTGAAGGAAGGTAGAGAGAGCCACCAGTGGCCTTGGCAGGATCCATTGCTGGTGGCTCAGGGGACTGTCTGTCCTGGCCACCGCTCTCCTGCAGCTCTGTTGCCACCCATTTCTGGGCCACAGCTATGCTCTGACCTAGCTGCCAGGGGGTCACAGAGCACACAAGGGGAGCCCCTGCTGCCGCCAGAAGCGTTAATGCATCCTTTTTGACAGGCTGCTGGGGCCGTGTTGAGGAGGAGGACATGGAGGGGTGACACCCCTACCCCCCCCATGGTCCATCTGCTGCACCCCTCTAAGCAGGGGACCCACGGCAACACTTAGGGGAGGAATGGACCAAACATCTCCCCCTACCCCCTCCCCCCCTTTTCCCTTCCCATAACATGCTCTGGCTGATGCATCAGAGTAACTTTGAAGATGTTGAGGGTTCTTCCATCTGCTCAAGTCAAACAGGGACAACCAGGAGTATCGCAACCAAGGACCGACCCTTGCCATATGCTGGGGATTATCTCCAAGGAAGGGATAAGGGCTGGGTGTGCAAAGGTAAGCTGGTGGGGAAGGAGCAAGCCTGCAAAGATCATGTATAATGTTATGTACAAAAGGATAATTTAACTAGCAGCACCATCAAAGTGCTTTAATAACTTGAGCAAAAATTAGGTTTTCTAGATTTGACCACCACTGGCCAAAACAGCTCATTCTCCGGAGAACCCCATCACTCTGGGAGAGTAGACAATCCATTCCTCCCCTTAGGTACAGCAAGTTAATGAGCCACCCTCATTAATCTGAGCCACCCTACTGTTCTCCTCCCGTTCAGCAGACCTACCAAAGATACCACCCCTCACCCTGCTCTCCTCAGTTACTAACTTCATGTGGACAGCTGTTTTATAACCAATTTTTGTTTTCTTTCACAGAAACGGGTGTGCGTGTCTTCCGCAGAAGGTATTTCTCGAAAGATTCTGTTTTACACCTGCTCTGACAAGGTCTGCAAAAAAAAATTAACATGAAGTTGTTTAAATACACGCATTGCAACTTTGGATTTATGGCCCAATGTTTGGAGAAGTTAAGAGAAATTACACAAAAATACACTGATTTGCCAAGGCCTCTCTTAACAAAACTTTCTTTAAAAGGCCCTTACTTTCTCAAATAAGATCATGTCCTTAACGATCTCCCATTTTGCCTTAAATTAATCTTGAGGCAAACAGTGGATTTACCATGGTGGTGTTTTGGTTTGTTTGTTTGGTTGGTTGGTTTTTTTATGATTTAAACATGTTCTCTCAGTATGACTGTATCCGCTGCAGTAGGCCGGGATACCATTCTCACGAACAACAATTTTTGCTTTTGCAGCAAATTTCACATGAACCAGAAAAAAAAATAAAACAACTCTGAAAAAAATCAGGGTCTCTATATAACTCATCTGAAAGCATTACTGGAGGTCTGCAACTTATACTTAACCTTCCTACTAGCATCTATTCAGAAACACAGTTCCAGGAACACAGGAACTAACGAAGTCTGCTTTCCTATGGATTTATGCATGTGATTAATTGCCTGTGTCTAAGGTACAAACTCTAATTGAAGCTGGTCTCATGCCTGGAAACGTGGACATGTCTCTCCTTTATCTGGGTATCAGTACAAAACAGTTTTCTTCTGCGTTCTTCTTTTTCACCTGCACACTTAAAAAAAAATAATTCTAAAAATGTAGGAACCCCAAGATCTGCCAGATTTGGTTGAAATTAATTAGCTATTCTGAAGCTGAATGACAGAACGATGGATGCCATGCTTGAACAGGAAAGGGAGAAAGGGCAGTGGCTACTGCAGCTTTACTCCAGTAAAGCCCCTGTGAACTACTAATTAATCCTACATTTACTCAGATTAAAAAAAAAAAGCAGCCATGACTCAAGATGGCAAATTTTTAAAAAATCCCAGCAGTATTGAATATTTGTCAGAGTACTAAATAAACCATTATTCTATTTTGTCATTAGAATCACAATTTACAGGAAAAAGCGTTTTCTCCCTATACCTTTCAAACAAACCAGACACAAAACCAAACCACATTATTGGGCATTCAATTAAAATAGCCACTCAACAATTTTATCTTAAACTTTAGTCAGCTCACTGGACCAAAAAAACCCCAAAAACCCAACACCCGGTACTTTCCATGTCTAGCATTTCTCTCAGTAACAACCTCAAACACAGATAAGTTAATTTGTTTTAAGTACTGTTTTTCTCCTCTGAGTATTAAACTCTTTTGGTGGTGGATATTTCTTCGTCCTTGTTGTTAGCGCCATAACCTGCTCTTCCTTAAGCACTTGTTTTGAAAGGTCGCACGACCCAAGGTTGAAGTTACATTACATTTTCTTGATCTCCAAAACTTGTCTGGAACTGGCACACGAAAAACGCGATATGCTGTTCCGTTGTGATAACATTTGACTATCGCAATACTTACTTGCCACTTTCCACGTGCTCCAAGGGGACTTCCAAATACAGCAGACATGTGGATACAATTGCTTTTTAATTCTGGTTTTGCAAGAAGTCACATAATCACCTGTAACTTCAGTTATACTTCCCTAAAAAGATGACAGTTGAAATTACTGAATATTTTCCCTGCAATGGAAAGTTGCCTCTAGTTTTGTATTTTCCTCTTGACACGTTGGTTGTGCATCAACTGCATTGCCACAGTAATTCTTCAGGTCATAAAACACTCATTTTGGGGGAATCTCGGTTAAGCAAAGGAGTAATTGCTTTTGAAAAAAAAGCTACCATACACACTCATGAAAATCACGTCAGATAATGAAATTTTAGTACTTTTCACTGGCTTAAAATATTCACTTCAGACATCTGAAGCAAATCTCTTTCCTGATAACTTGAATTATTCAGTGGGATTTCATCTCTTCGTGGAACTTCCTTGAAAAAACAAGAAAATTTGTCTTCACTGTCAACTTTGCAAGAGACAGCAAAAGGAGTTTAGATGACCCTTGTAAAAGCTTATAGTTGAACAAGCCAAACTGACAAAAATATGTATTTTCCTAAGATGTGTACTTCGTTTCATTGCAACTTGGTGGCTTTGTGCTTTTAGTATTAGTCACATAATGTGAAATCACACTCATTTAAGACCTGATGAGCAATCAAAATTTGTCATGATCACTCATGGGGTTTTTTTTTGCAAAAGGGACTATACATCTTCGGCCTGCGACGTAAACACACTTTCACTTTGAACAGAAGTCAGCTTTGAAAGCATTTTTGTCTCATCCTAGATGTCAGCAAATAAATAGATATTCTTTTCATCCTATCTTTTGACAGTTTGTTTAGTTATATGGGAATATGGAATAAGTTGCAGAACTGTAAAGAAGTCATAGACTGAAATCAATATTCTGAAGCACAAGACATCCATAATGGTCTGATAATTACAATATAAACTATACTATCAGTCAGTTTACAATCATGCTTTCTAAAATACCTACTAAAGCAGTCCAGACTTCCCTCTGTATTTACAAGATTTGTCCTTTGGGCAAACATGCTTACATCTACAGAGACAGTTGACATCTTTGGCTAGATAAACTCAAGAGCTGCATAAGAGAGAGGGGATTAAAAAACCCAACAAACACCAAACAAACAGGGAAGCGATAAATTTTCACGCTCTAGTGAACTCAGCCTGGATCCTCACACTGCTGCCTTGGCTGAACGGCCGAACTCCAGAAGCTCCCTGTGTTCTGGATTTTCTTGCAAGGGAGAAGAAGGAGAGAGGAAACCATGGGCACAGAGGCAGAAAGGGAAGGATATTCAAGGTTACCTGAGAAGGAAGCAGATTTGACATTAGCTGGTTTCCTTGAAAATTATGTCAGCCTTGTTTCAAACACAGCGTTGAACTGCCCTGCAAATTCCATTACTCTTTTCCCTAGGAGCATGTAAAAGAAAAAAAGGCTGCTAGAAGTGGTAGCAAAAATCTTACAGAAGCCTTTTCTAATTTAACAGCTTAAATTATTTCCCATTTATATGTGGAAATTAAGAAAACGGCCACCAGCAAGCACTGTATCTTGCCATTTGTACTTACAGTTCACAAAATAAGTATAAAATTCACTGTGTTGCTGACACCCTATCGTTCCTGATGTCTCTCAGTATCTTAGAGGGGAAACATACAGTAATAAGTGATGCATAATTCAAAAACCTCTTTGTTTTAGCAAAGAAATGACAATGCAAGTTAGAAAATAAAGCTGCTTTTTTAAATTTTTCCCTAAAAAATATAAAAACACAGAAATGAAGCTGCCCAGACCACGCTGCTGAATTAGACTGCGACACACCAATAAAGCAGTAGGGAGATGAGCTGATTTTATGCTGACTGGTCCTCACAAAGTCAGACCAGTTCTAGGCACATGTCAGTTCTGCACAGTGACTCTGCAAGTTTTCAGCCATACAAATTCTTACACCTGCTGAAGACTTGAGCCAAGATATCAGGCATGTAAAAGCATATAAGTTTTAAGAACATAATATAACAAGATATATTTCTGTTCAAATGCTTATCTACATTGCTGAATACCTTTCCTGCTAAGCCAAGTAGTCTCTACAAATTGCTCTAACTAGACATAGCTTCCTCAGTAAAGGAATGCACCCAACTAGATGTTTCGTACCATAAGGTACAGATATAGACATATTTATACATACAGGTGCATTTGACATATACAGTTTAAGAGTTATGAAAAATTATACTAATTCCTACCTGTAACATGGAGACCAATGCACACTAAGGAGGCAGGGAAGAGCATCTTTTTAAAATATCTTAAGGTGCAAATGCTCATTTAATGACACTGGAGGATGGGGAGGGAACCAGAGGGGAATACCCACAGTCGTTCAAATCTGTGGGCTTTGAACCGCAGTTTATAGCGATTTTAGGGGAAATTTCCAGAGGGACAGCAGATTTTTAATTATTTAACTCAGCGCTAACGTTCCTTTTATAATACTTGGAAACTTTCTGGTGCTCTGCTTTACCCTAATGCATGTGCTGCCCAATTCAGTGGGTCTGTTCACACACAGCAAAGCATGAAGGCAAGTTTCCTGCAGATTTGTAATTTGTAAGGAATCTCTGATACTGCAAACAAACCGTTTGGTCACCGTGAGAGATGACAGCTCACATCAATACTCGTATCCTTCTGAAGCAGGATGTTCTACAGCAAAACCTTCCAGTTGTGAGCGATACCTCTATTAACACCTGGTGTGTTTCTTTGGTCCAGCTTTATTATATGGACTGAACTTGCAAATATCTATATGGTTATTTCATAATTTAATACCAAATTATTAAGGATGCTTTAATTGAGGAAGCAATGTTTAATTACTATGGTAGCTAGGGATTATCTCATGTCTAAGTTTAGTACAAAAACAATTTTAAAATTTCACTGAAGACTCACACAGTGAGTCAGTGGTCTCCTATTGTGGAGGTGACAACTGGAATGTCTTTTAACATCCCCCTGCCCCCACCCTCCCCTTTTTAGGGGTTTAAGAAGGATAGTGAGTAGTAGGTAAGTCACTCACGAGCAGGCAGAGCCTGTCAGACACAGAAATTTACTCTCTTGGTTCACCTCTACAGAAAACAACTGAGTTACTGGCAGATCTCTTCCCCTGGCACAGCCAAAGCTAACGTGTTCCAGAAACCAATCAGTCTTTCCCCCTTCTCTACCTCCCTGATAGTTCAGGTCTCTCTCCCAGTACCAGCTTGTGAAAGTAAACATTTGTCATTTTATAACAAAACCATACACTATCCCTTTCCCAAGAAGAAGTCCCATAGGAATAATCTTAATTACATGCACTCTAAAAGGAATGTGAGTACTTGAAGAAAAGAACACCATCCCATATTGTATTATCTTTTCTTATTAAAAAAGCCAAGAGGAAACCCTCGGTAAGAGTAGAGCATATTAATTATGACAAGACATCGTGACAAACCAGTTGAGATTTAAAGGCCACTAATAACACTTTTTGTAGCAATTAGTGCAAGATAGTTATCCCATATAAACAAATATTTGATGGTAGACTTCAGTGATAAACAATTCACTTGATGACATTTACATATAAATACACATAAATAAAAACCTACGTAATTTAGGTTTATAGCTAACAAAAAATATGGCCTGAAATTAATTAAATGTAATTGTATCTAGTTGAATCAAAGCTCCTCCTCTAATGATACTCAAGTACATGGGGTGTGAAAAGAGTAATTGTACAATTCTCAATTTAGTAAAGTACTACTCTATAAACAAACAAAATCATGAGAACAGCTCTTATATTTTAATGTAAAGTATAAAATCAGGTATTTACATTTACATACACTTTACTGAACTACATTGGGTAGCTCACAGTAAAAAAACATCCCTTTTTGAAAAGTCTTTTCAAAAATACATCAACTGCAGATACGATCAAAAGTTACTAAGTTAGCAGCTGACATAACATCTGTAGGAAAAATATATTTTAGGAAAATACCTGGAAAAATCTAAACACCAATAAACACTTTAAAACTATTTTTGAAGTAAAAATTGTACCAAAAACCCCAGAATAAACTAGCTAAGGTAACAGGAACTATTGCATACTGCTCTTTAAGAGCCATGTAGCGACTTATAATAGAAGCAGCAGAAATGGCAGGAGTTATGTGGTGTAACAAAGTGGAAACCAGAGGAAAATAGAAAAACAGTTATGAAACTTCTCTCTCTATCACCTTTTTTACTGGGAGAAGTATAAGAAAAAGATGAGAGATTCCCTCTCATTGAGCATATCCTCCATCAAAGCCTAAAAGAAACTGGGAAAAGGAACCCAATTTCAAGAGCCTTGGACCTCAAACTTAAAAACATTTACTGTATATACTTACAGTTCGATGGACAATAAATTGGATTATTACACTACAAGTTGCAGGTTAACTTTAAGAGTTAACACTATTTTGCAATATGAAGTGCTTTTTAAATATATATATCTATATAATATATAGATATTTGTAAAATACATGTGCAGATTTGATAGAACAAACTGTGGAAATAGCTTTCTTGAGTCTTTTTTCCCAATTAACAGATCTTTATCTCATACACAAGGAGTTTCAGGATTCAACAAGGATTTCCACAATATGATCAAGATCATTAAGATCAGATTTGCAATTAGAGCTAGAAGTTGCTGTTGTTGGAGAAGAAAATGTTTCAAGCCCATCACAGTGTCCCATTTTTGTGTTGCTCATCATGCCTGTTAACATAGTATCAAGATCATAGTAAGAATTGTCAACTTCTGAAAATAGATCTTCAACGGAATTAGGACCTTTATTCTCCAGTGTCTCAAATATTTGATCTAATGATTTTTGAAAATTTCCTTTATTTTCTTGTGGATTCTCCATTTCCCACACATTGGTGGGGAGGCTCTGCAGGTTTCTTGGGGCTTGCACTGAAGAGGCTGTTGACATAGTCTCTGAACTATCTTGTGCCTGGTCACTCTCAAAGTCTTTATTGAGAGTACTATAGCCTGGAACATGCTTTCCCTCAGCTTGCTCCCTAGATGAACGACAGAGGATGTCTGTTGAAACAAGACGATCCAGGGATGCCTGTGCTGTACTTTGTGTATTTATCATCTGCCAAGTCCCATCCTGAGTCATTTCCTCTTGGATCTGCCGTACCGTGTTGGCTATAAGTACTGAACGACAAAGGTTTGGTTCAACCAGCATGTGACACAGCTGAAGTTTAACCAAGGACATATCTAAAAGTGACTGCCGCTGAAGATTATATGAAGGAATAGCCTTAATACCAGCCAGAGTTCCTTCAATATCTTCTTCGCCATCAAAACATTTTCTCTTTAATCCTCGCACAAACATTGTGTCCTGTTAAAAAAAAACAAAACAACAAAAAAATTCTTGTACAACATAAAGCAGCTCAGGATGGAGGTGAGAAAAAAAAAAGACTAAAAAACAAAACAAAACCTTTAATCTTAAATTTAAACAGCACATTTTTTAAGATAGAAACATCAGAATTGTCATACCAGGTTATAGAATGACCATTGGTACAACAGGGGTCAGGAACATATGGACTGGGTCCCAAAGACGGCACTCGGGAACCAAGGGTGAGCAGGTCCACAAGTCATGGCATCAGAGAGAGGCAGGAGCTCCCAGCTCCCGGCTCCCATTAAGTTCCACACTTGATGGAAGTCAGGAGCTGCTGCTTCGCACAGAAGCAAACATCTCAACGGCTGTATTTCACCTATTGGAGAGGCAGTTTCTCCTCGCTCCTCCTGAGTTTCTACTGGCATAGTTAACCTCTAATTTTGGAAATAAAAATACAACCCAGCACACCATCTTTGAAAGATTTTACCCCTCCAGAACGTCAACATGCCTAACCGAGTAACATGAAGAAAATACCACGGGCAGCATTCTTGAAACGGTTAGCTTATTTTGGCTAAAGTAAGATCTAGATTTGTTCCATATAACTTGAGACATTCAACTGAGGGGCCTGCAGCAATCCTTCTGGTTCCCTTACTCAGGTGAGTCAACGAACTGTGTAATTCCAGTCTAAATTGTGGAAGTCAGTAAGGATAGGCACAGTCATCCTTCTGTATGAGCTTCTGTACTTCTTTCCCAGTTGACTGTAAGAAAGCAAAATTCCTGCGTTCCTAGTTTAGGTTCACCAGCTGCAAATAAGTGCATCCAGGCTTCTTATTATTTACAGCTAGAAATCATTTGCTGAATTTTCCAAGGTATGACTTTCAAGCACTAACCTCCAGATTTTCTTCTGAATTGCACTAATTTTGGTAACAATGCCCCATGCAAATTTTGCAACTGATCTCTTGAAATACAAGGTAACTTTTTTAATGCAGTAGATGTCGCTTCTTTTAGTCTTACAAAAATTAGGCTGTAAATGAAAGCTAGTGCCTGATCTTTACTTTTATGCACCTTTGTTATGTCCCTTTTAAGTCCTCTGTCCTTAGAATTCCATTTGCTTAATATTTGGGGATTTTTTAAAATGCAGTAACCCAAGCAAAACAAAGTTTTTCAAATAAAAGCTGATAAACCAAAATACTATTGCAGTGTCTTTATTACTTTCCATTTCCCTTGGTAAGCGCTAATCTCTGCCTTGCTTTTCTGGTTGCTACACCATGTTCCACATGTGTTCCAAAGAGCTCGCTCTCAGCTTTTTCAGAGTCACGAAAAATCCACCAAAGCGAAACATCATTGTTCTTTTCAAAATATGTTACATACTTATCTACTCTGAAAACCTGGGGATAGCACAGAAGTCAGATAAAGATTTGTCTGACTCTGTACAACACTTCTTACGCTGCTGTATAGATCTGTGGAATAACCTTTTTTTTTTTTTAATCTGCTGATTTCAGAGTTCTTTCCACTGAAGGTACAAAACTCTTTAGAAATTATAATATGCAGAGACCACAATATATAGAATATATGAACTTGTTCTTATGGTCATTTTTCATAGACTTCTTAAAAGTTATGGATTACCAATATACTAAATGCTTTGGAAGTTTCTTTTATAATTTTCTCCCGTAACTTAACATATTTTCAGTATTCCCATTTTTAATACAACCCAAGCTTTTGCTTGATAGTGTCTTTCCTAGTTTTTTAGATATTCCTACAGCTTCCTACCAG
The DNA here is from genome assembly GCA_004320125.1 of Scolopax mira. Taxonomy (NCBI): domain Eukaryota; kingdom Metazoa; phylum Chordata; class Aves; order Charadriiformes; family Scolopacidae; genus Scolopax; species Scolopax mira. Next base: position 30,120 of record BJBW01008164.1, read on the forward strand.
AGGATATACCATTTTTTTTTTTTCTACCAAGTTGACGTACAATAATGTCTAAACACACCCCTCTATATCAAATTTGACCTCTAGAGACATCTTTTGGGATTAGTAATCAACCGTGTATGATTATGTCATCAAACAAACACTCCGTGCAGAGTTTGAAGCTTCTTTTATTTTACCTTATATTTTTGCGAAGAATAATTAAAACTTCAATTGAATGGTATCCTGTCTTTCATAGTTTTGCTCTTCTGAGGAACACCAACAGAAGAACAGAACACAGAAGCAAACTTAAAAACCTCAATACATCACGCACGCTTAGGTGTGTAGAAGGAAAGGAAAAATTTATTTAGAGATTCTTTCATAGCTTTCACTGGATTTTTTTCTGTAACACTTACTTCTAATTAGTATCTTTCATCATAAAAACATCTCTGACACCCTGCTCCTGACACTGCACAAAATATTAGGCTACAGTTTAATTTAAGAAGCAAAAAGTTACATACCAGTAACTGTGTTTGATGTAGTCCTTCCTCTTCTCCCATGCTACTGAGCAAGAGTCCATACAGTAAAAGTTAGAGCACCACCTATCAAGTACCAGGAAGCAAGATGTCAGCCAAGTACAGGAGAGGCAGAACAAAATAGTTTCCCATTTCAAAAACTCATACACCACTCTCTCCAATTGCTTCAGTACCTCTATCCTCACAACACTCCAACGAAGTTGAATAGTGCTATTAAACCCAATTTACAACTAGAGCACAAAGGTGATTCTCCCAACAATACACACAAAATCTGGCAGAGAAGGAAACTGCCAGTTTAAGCCCACATCCTAGGCGATTACCTGACCTTTGGACCAGCCTCTCCCTTATCCCTACACCTTTGCCATTTAAAGAACAAACAAAAGCTTTAGCGATCACCTGAAAAATGTAAATGTGCATAAAAGCATACAGAAAGCAAGTCTTTGTTGCTTTAATCACAAAACTATTCAGTTTTCACCTTTGTTGTACAAACCCATGTATCCCAATAGCTTCAAGAGAAAAAGAGCAAGCACACACAAATACAAAACTGAAACAGAGCAAAACCTGGGAGTTTTCCTTCACCAGCACAGAAACGTTATGACTAAGATTTACTTTGCAAGATTATAAGAACGAATGTAATGACAGACATTACGTTGTTTTAATTATAAAGGCCTAGTTTGTGAAACACATTTAAGACAAAGTAAGATTTGATATACCAAATACAACTACCAAATGCATGCAACAATTCCTTTGATTACCAAAACCTAAAAGAATGCTGCATTTCAACAGGCTACAAAAAATTATACGATAAAATATGAAAACAATTCAGATACTTTTCTAGGCATGTCTGTACAGTACAAGACAGTTCAATGTCTGCAACTGAAGTACATACCTAGAAAAGAAACAAGTAAAGAGGATGCTGATGGACATCTATTTTTATTTTCTATTGTGGTTGGTAATAAAATTTTTTTGAAGCATGCTTGATCTCAAAATTGGTTGAAAAAGGATTTGGGGTGCGGGGGAGGCGCAGAAAACATGCTTTTCTCAAGAAAATGCGTACTTGTTAAAATACCACAACAAAAACTCCCACCTTAAACACTCTCAAGCCAAGATCTTTTGACACAATCTCAAAATATTCAGACTAAAATGCTGTTATGTCACGGAAACTGTATTTCAACCAACTCATGGTCTCATTCTCTTTTAGAAACTGAGTTCAGAGCAACATTCAAGACAGGGTCATGAGGCATATGAACTACAACTCCAGTGAGACACCATAGTATCAAGACAATTGAGTATTTCTTATTTCTGTCAAACATCTTATGACCCTATAGAAGTTCAGAAGTCTTTGCTCCCTGAGTATGTTTTCAAAACACTCTATAAATGAGTGGCAATCTCTTTGACAGCCCGTATATAGTAATTATTTGAGTCCTCAAATTCCTACTAGATATACTTTTAGTTTAAGCTGGGTGACAAGGGCATAAACTTTGTTTAAAAAATCCCAAACAAACAAAAACACGGAAAAAACCCCTCAACAACTACAAATTCAAATGTTGCAGTCATGAGAACAATAAATGAAAATATTTTCTGGCGCTATTTTGGATATCTGACAATTTTAGAAGAGGCTTTGGCTGTTTGCCTCCCAAAACAACAGACTAATACAGTGTTGATGGGAACGCATGAGTTCTTGGTAAAAGAGCCACTATCAGATCTGCTAAACTAAAAGACATAGGGAATGTTGGCAGACCAGTCCAGTGTGTAATCTTTTAATGTACTAAAGAAGGAAACAGTTTTCCCATGCAATATAATAACACATACGACCTGCTGCGTGTGATTCTAGGTTCTTTCCTAGAGCAATAAACAAACCACGTGGATCTCTGCTAACATAAATTTATAGAATTGCCCATCACAGCAATTATTTCTTGAGATTCTACTAACTGGCATATGAGCGTGCCTCAGAACCTGTTCTCAGTAAAAAAAAATTAAAATATTAACTTCACAGCCGTTATTAGATACAATAGAAACCTTGCAAATAAAAAACCTTCCCCAGATTCCCTGCACTATCTCCAAAAAGCACTCATCTCAAGAGAATATTAAATTTAAAACCCAATTAATGAATATGTAAGTATGCTTCTCTATTGATTTACATATTAACATACAGCCATTGTGTAAAACCTCTTGTTATGTGACAGTAAGATTCCTGCTGCTTTAAGAAGCAAGATGTTCAAAATTCCCTGATAATTTCAAGCAGCATCTGTCTTCTGTCCAGGAGGCAATATCATCTCTCTGGCTATATCATCTCCCTTCTTCCACTGTTATCCGAGTGTCATGAACTCAAACTTAGTACGTTAAACTTAAGTGCTGTTTGAAATAGCTATACAAAAAAAGCTGCTGAGACAACAGCTATCTGTAGCATATAATACAATATGAAAAAAGAAGTTTTTATGAGTTTTGGTGGCTTGTTAGTTTGATTTTCTTTTTTAATAATAGCACAGGGAGCACAGTATGATGCAATTCGTAAAAATTTTGCTTTTGGGATCCACAAACTCCCAGCCTGCTTTACAAATAAGGTGCTTGAAATTTGATCCAATTCTTACTGGAGCATCAACTTACACATTCCAGATTCCCAGTCATTTCAGACTCATGTATTAATATGCTGCCAAAAATACACTTAAGTACCCAAGGGAAAATGTTGCTTCCTAAGAGATGAGGTAACAGAGAAGATAGGAGATTTTAGCACTGCTCATCTTTAGGAGAAAGCAGACAAGAACTACTTCCAGTCAGTCCTTGAGACTCACTGAAGCAGGGTTTTTTCTTTTTGTGCAGCCACAAGTATAGTGATGACAGCACAGGAAGGTAAGAAGGTACAGCATCTCCCCTCTACTACTCTAGACTCCTCCTCCCCTCCAAAATTGTCCTTTACAACAGCTGCGGGGAGAAATCAAAGCTATGTGTAATGCTGAAAAGAAGATGGTAAGCCAGGTGCTCCTCTTTAGGCATGCATACGGTTTTGCTGAGTTATAAAGTGGGCTGCAGACACAGCAGAGGGCTGGCAGGGCCAAAACCACCCCTATTCGGACCGGGACAAAGGTACCTACAAAGCACCGGGGTTTGGTCCACCCCCCGGGCATAGGGGGGCTGGCAGGCACCTCCCCAGGACAGGGAGGCTTCAGAATAGGGCACTACTTCCCGAGGACGGGACGCCAGGGGCAGTAGCACGCCCAGGGCGACGACAAGGCGGTACGAAGAGCAGAAGGCCCATGGAGACGACGACGGTATCCGGTGGTCGGGGTGGCTGAGCAGGGCAGAAGACGGCGGGAGCCGGCGGGGTGAGGCGTGACCCGCGGCCGGGGCGGGGAGGGAGCCCCGGCGCCGTAGTGCTGGTGAGGGAGGGCGGCGGGGGGCCGAGGCGGCGTCGAGCTGCCGCGATGTGTGCTCTCGGGGAGCCGGGGGAGATCCCCAGCCACGGCACCCCAGCGACGGCAGGGCACCGGACAGGTGCCCAGCGGGGAAAGGCACGGACGATGAGGCTGGGCGGCCGGGGAAGGGACTTGTGACCCTTATCCCTCCCGCCCCCTCCTCCCTTGCTGCGCCAACGGCCGCGGGCGGCGGTTACTCACCGTCCCGCGCGCCCAGCAAACGTCCTGCCGCCATTTTGAATCGGCTCCACCGGTACCGGTTCCCCCGCCCGCCACCTCCTCACGCGGAGCCCCAAGGGGGAAGGCGGGACGGGCTGGCCCAAGTTTGCCCTCTCCTCCCCGCCCCACACCGTACCCGACCGGTCCCGCCTGTCCTACTCACCACCTCGCCGCCGCCTCCCAGCGCAGGAGTACACCGCTCCCGCCTCAGCGACAGCCCCGCGCCTGAGGGGGAGGAGGCGGGGCCAACCGTAGGGACCGACCCCGCCTCCTCCCCCGCCCGCCATCTTCTTGTCAAAGCCCACAAAGGAACCTGCTTCCTCCTTCCCGCCGGAAGCCACGCCTCCAAAAGGAATGACGGCTTCTTATTGGCTGCTGCCCAACCCCGCCTGTGCCGCTCACCGCCGCGATTGGCGGTGCTGTTGCCATGGCGCCCTTGCTCGCCCGCCCTCTCTTCTCCCACCTCCCCCCGCAACCGCCCACGGGAAGCTGCGAGGTTGTCATGGCGGCCTAGCCCTTCCTTCTCAGCCGTGAGAGGTTGACGGGAGGCGGAGGCGTGGGGCGAGGCGGGGCCGCTCTGATTTCAAACGGCAGCCAAGAGCCGGTGGCGTGTCTGGGCTCCCCGCCACGGGCTCCGGCGGGAACAGGTTCAGACCTGGTTCCCGCTGTAGGGCGCTCAGGGAGCCGCAAGGAGGGTAGGCCGCGCTGCCTCCCCTGCTCGGCCCGGCCGCTCGCTGTCCCCCGGGCGCCGCTTCCCTCAGGGCTGGGGAGCCCCCGCCGCCAACCGCCGCCGGCTGGTTCGCCCGCCCTCACAGCCTCTTTCTCGTCTCCCTGGTGCTGCCGCCCAGTGGGGTGTGTCGGGCCTTATGACGCTATTAGCAAGGCTTGTGGTATTTCCTGTTTGGGCCCGGCCCCGAGGACTGGGGAAGCCTCTACCTTGGGGCGTTGTGAGTGGGGGGAAGGGCAGAAGCTTCGCACCCCTCAGTTAGCCACCGGCCTAAAAGTTCCAAAGATAAACAACGCGAAAGCTTCGAACACTGCCATGAGTATCTAGCTCGATGTTGCTGCACATCTGCAAGCATTTAGGCCAAGCTAGGGTTTCTCGTCGCTTTCCCCGCCTTGCAGATACGTGCTGGCTGCCTCCAAAGCCGCAAGAAGGCCGCGGGGGGGGGGGGCGAAAGGGGACGGGGAGGGAGCCGTGCTTGTCCTGGCTGCGGCTGCCGGGAGAGCTGCAGAGGCACGGCAGCTGCTGTCAGCAGCCTGCAGCTCAGACAGGGAGGATCTGCTGTCCCCGGTGGGGGCGAGAAGCAAGGAGAAAAAGAAAATGGAGAAAGGGTAAACCAAGCAGCAGGATGAGGTGGGATGTTAACTGGGCTTGGGGCTAAGATTCAGTGGGAAATGCTGTAAATGACCAGAAAGCTCCAGCTTGATATGTAAAGGCAGAAGGAAATAACATTTCCATAGCAAAGCAAAAAAGTTTGGGTCAAAACAGGTTACAAAGTGCAGTAAGTAAGTAAGCAAAGTGCAGCCCTTGTTTTTTTGTTGGACTTTTTTTTTTTTTTTTTTTCAGTTTCTTGCACTGTACATCATGGTACAGAAATACGAGTCAAAACTTTGAAAGAACAAAGCCACAAAGAGATGTTCTCGTGCTTTATTCAGCTCAGTGCTAGCTGCTTCTAGTTTCGCTGCAAGGAATTCAAATAGGCAATCCTGCAACAAATCCATCAAGAACCTTTGAACCTCTCTGGACTTCCCTTTCAAGGCAATGTGGGTACTGTTGCCTGGAGGATCACAAATTTAAGTATAAGAAGTGCCACCTAAATGTGAGGAGGAACTTCTTTCTTTTGAGGGTGGCAGAGCCCTGGAAGAGGCTGCCCAGGGAGGTGGTGGAGTCTCCTTCTCTGTAGACATTCCAAACCCACCTGGAGATGTTCCTATGCAAGGTAGACCCTTTTTGGTGGGGAGGTTGGACGCTGGAGATGATCTCTTGCAGTCCCTTCCAACTCCATATGATTCTGTGAGAATCACTGCTAGAGGAGCTCATTGGTATTGCTCTTCCTAGTGATGTCATCTATAGTTAGGTACATAAGTCCACTCTTTATCCCCCCTTCCCCCCTTCTTTTTAGATACAATGAAAGAGTCTTGACATTTTTGTTTGTTTTGGTTTGTTTTTTTTCCCCAATAAAGTCTCCAGTGAAACACGTCTGGTGGCTGAAAACCAACATCATCTGTGTTTCTGATTAAACCACCGAGAGAAAGATTGTGCAAGGGCCTTAGTGCTCGGTCTTCTTTCAAAAGCTGAGAAACTATCTATGTCTCATCGAGATATGACAAGATTTGATTATTCTCAGGTGTAAACAACTCTCACATATCTGAGAAACAAAACTTGAAAAGTCAAAATGGAAAAATCTGGACAGACCTATGCAAAACAGCGCAGTCCAAAGTACTTTATAGAAAGCAAAATGATCTCTGATAGGACTAAAATGGTGTTACAAATAATTTAATGAATTGTAACCATGATGTGATAAAGAGAATGATAAAATTTTAGCTACAGGGTGAAGTTTTTCATCATCCTACTGGTTTCAATAAATGAAATTTTAACAGAGTTAAAAAGAACAGGTGAAAACCTGGCTATTTCCTAAACAGGTATTTATATGGTAAGAAAGCCATCTCAGGCCGTGAAACTTTTGCAGCTAAGATAATCTGCGAGTGCAAGCAGAACTGATGTCCATGTTAAAGCTGATGTTCTAGAGACAAATTGTGGGCAGAACTGGAAAGAAATGTCTGCAAAAACCAACCTAGTAGGGGAAACTGAAATGACGACAGGAACTGCATACAAAAAAAGGGAGGGGGGGGGGAGGAGGGAAATTACAGGTCAGGATATGTGCTCAAAGCTTCTAGACAATTGAGAGGCACTGCACCTGGTGAGATGCTGCAGAGCAACCTGCTTGCTGATGAAATGAGTGACAGGGAGGAAAAGGATGCAAATCAACTCAGCAGATCTCTGTTAGGAAGACGGATCACAACTGGCACCCAAAATCTTCAGAGCAAGAATGAGGGGATTTAAAAGTACTAGCAGCCTTTATAAAAGTGTGATCGCCAAAGAGGGGTGAACAGGATGCCGTTTTGTCAGAAAACAGGAGATACAGGGTTGGTTTAATAGGAGCAGGCATCTCCAAGGGTCTAAGGCACAGATGTGGGGGGTTATTTGAACTTGAGACCCTGCCCCAGAGCAAGAGGACTGACTCAAGTGGAACTGCTGCCTGAGCCTCTCCCCTTGGCTGGGCAGTGGTTACTTGTCCTCAGCATGGATGAAGGCCAGGCCTGCCTTCAGTCTGTGAGAGCTGCATGTGCCCGCGGGCTCCAGCTGTGCTACCTCCCCCATGACCTGTTGACATGGACCTGTTGGAATCTCTCCTATGAAGACAAGCTGAGACAGTTGGGGTTGTTCAGCTTGGAGAAGAGAAGGCTCCGGAGACCTTATAGCAGCCTTCCAGTACCTAGAGGGGCTCTACAGGAGAGATGGGGAGGGACTCTGTCAGGCAATGTAGCGATAGGATGAGGGGTAATGGTTTTAAACTGAAAGAGGGGAGATTTAGACTAGATATTGGAAAGAAACTCTTTCCTGTGAGGGTGGTGAGACACTGGAACAG